>UESW01004744.1:174620-229475 GCA_900491605.1 Calamus simplicifolius | reverse complement strand
GTGTTGGGGTTGTCTGAATCCGTGGACGAATCACTGCTTGGAGTCGGCTCACGAACGGGACGATGCGCGGACCATTTTCCCGTGGTCACCGGCGCTCCAATCACTGATTCCCTCCTTTTGGGTGCCATTAGATCTTTGGAAAGTTCGATTTGGATGGAATTAGAGGTGGGGAAGTTTTGGAAGAATTTTGGAAGAGTTTGGTTAGGATTTGAGAAGTTATGAAATGATGAGGTGTCGACTCTGCCCTAATAAATCAATTTTGGAATCCCAGGTGTCGACTCCCGCAAAGTCGGGTGTCGACTCCAAATCGCTAACACAGTCAGCGCTCGAACTGGAGTCGGCTCCACTTATACGGGTGTCGGCTCCAAGGTCAGGGACCGAGAGCGACACAGTCAGAGGTGTCGACTCCTCATTCTGAGGTGTCGACTCCAAAGACAGTTTCAGAAAAAATAATTGAGATTCAAATGACTGAAACTTGTCAAAAAGAGTTCAATAAAAATTTCAAAAAATCTTTGAAATATCAAGGATCAAATAGCTCAAATGACTAGATAATTTGTCCTTAAAATTGTGAGAGGATTTTCAAGAAATTTATAGAAATCTAGATTCTCATTCCTTAGGGTTTCAAAATCACTCTAAAGGATCACATATTCCTAATTCACCTCTAAGATAACAAAATCTCTCTTCACTCAAGGGTTTTGTAAATATGTCAGCTAATTGTTCCTCTGTATTAACATATTCAAGACAGATTTCATTATTAGCTACATGTTCTCTTATGAAATGATATCTAATTTCAATGTGTTTTGTTCTTGAATGTTGAATTGGATTTTTAGTCAAATTTATTGCACTCGTGTTATCACATCTAATTGGTGTTTTATCAAGGGTTATGCCATAATCTTCAAGTTGCCTCTTAATCCAAAGGATTTGAGCACAGCAACTTCCAGCTGCAACATACTCTGCTTCAGCAGTAGATAATGCAACCGAATTTTGCTTTTTGCTAAACCAAGAGATTAAGTTACATCCTAAGAATTGACATGCACCACTTGTGCTTTTTCTATCTAATTTACATCCAGCATAGTCAGAATCAGAATATGCAATTAAATTTAAAGTTGAGTCTCTAGAGTACCATAAACCTACATTTTTAGTTCCACTTAAATATCTTAAAATTCTTTTTACAGCAATTAAGTGAGATTCTTTAGGTTCAGATTGAAATCTAGCACATAAACATACTGCAAACATAATATCTGGTCTACTAGCTGTTAAGTAAAGAAGAGATCCAATCATACCTCTATAATGTTTTTGATCTACTTTCTTACCATCTTCATCTTTGTCCAATTTGCACGAAGGACTCATAGGAGTTCCAAGTGGCTTGATTGACTCCATTCCAAACTTCTTGAGCAGTTCTTTTGTGTATTTGGCTTGATTGATGAAAATTCCTTCTTTGCTTTGTTTGATTTGAAGTCCTAGGAAGAAGTTGAGTTCTCCCATCATACTCATTTCAAACTCACCCTGCATCAACTTAGCAAATTCTTGACATAACAAGTTGTTAGTAGCACCGAATACAATATCATCGACATATATTTGTACTACTAATAAATCTTTATCTTTTCTTTTCAAAAATAATGTTTTATCAACATTTCCTCTTACAAAATCATTTTCAATTAAAAATTTACTTAATCTTTCATACCAAGCTCTAGGTGCCTGTTTCAAACCATATAGTGCTTTGTGTAATTTAAAAACATGATTTGGAAATTCATGATCTTCAAAACCAGGTGGTTGTTCAACAAACACTTCCTCATTTATAAATCCATTTAAAAATGCACTTTTAACATCCATTTGAAATAAATTGATATGCATATGACATGCAAATGCAAGTAATAATCTAATTGCTTCAAGTCTAGCTACAGGTGCAAAAGTTTCATCAAAATCAATTCCTTCTTCTTGATTATATCCTTTTGCAACTAATCTAGCTTTGTTTCTAATTACTATGCCATTTTGTCTAATTTATTTCTAAATACCCATTTTGATCCTATAACAGAATGATCTTTAGGTCTATCTACAAGAGTCCAAACATTATTCCTAGTAAATTGATTTAATTCTTCTTGCATAGCTAACATCCAATTATTATCTTTTTCTGCTTCTTCAATAGTTTTAGGTTCAATTTGAGATACAAATGCAAGATGATTATTGATGTTTCTCATTGATGATCTAGTTCTTACTCCTTGAGATGGATCACCTATAATTAATTCTCTTGGATGACCATAGGCATATCTCCAATCTCTAGGTAGATCTATATCATTATGATTTGCATCAACAACATCAACACTAGGAGAATCATTATCTTTAGCTTCTTGTTCATGATCTGAAGATACATCTATATTCAATTTTTCAATATCTCTTTCTAGAATGTTTGTATCTTCCTCATCATCAATCTTTTCAGAACTTGATGCTAAAGATTCATCAAAATTACATGAATAGATTCTTCTACAATTAAGTTTCTCTTGTTAAATACTCTATAGGCTTTACTAGATGTTGAATATCCTAAGAAAATGCCTTCATCAGATTTTGCATCAAATTTTCCTAGATTATCTTTGCCATTATTATGAATGAAACACTTACAACCAAATGCATGAAAATAACTTATGTTTGGTTTTCTATTATTCCATAGTTCATAAGGTGTTTTCTTAATGATTGGCCTAATTAGAGCTCTATTAAGAATGTAGCATGCCGTGTTTATAGCTTCTGCCCAAAAGTATTTTGGTAGGTTGCTTTCACATAGCATGGTACGGGCCATGTCTTCTAAGGTTCTATTTTTTCTTTCAACTACTCCATTTTGTTGCGGTGTTCTAGGTGCAGAAAAATTATGATGAATGCCATTTTCTATGCAAAAGTTTTCAAATAAATGATTTTCAAATTCAGTGCCATGATCACTTCTTAGAGACACTATGGTGTTGTTTTTCTCATTTGTGACCTTCTTGAAGAATTTCAGAAATAATGGAAAGGTCTCATCCTTATGAGCTAAAAACAATACCCAAGTGTATCTAGAATAATCATCTACAATCACAAGACCATATTTCTTTCCTCCTAGACTTGTGGTTCTAGTAGGTCCAAAAAGATCCATGTGAAGTAGTTCAAGTGGCCTAGAAGTGGAAACAATATTTTTAGTTTTGAAAGAATTTCTAGTTTGTTTTCCAAATTGACATGCATCACAAATTTTATTATTTTCAAAATCTAGTTGTGGAAGTCCTTTTACTAAATCCATTCTAATTAATTTTGAAATAAGGTGTGTGCTTGCATGACCTAATCTACGATGCCACAGCCAACCAATCTCATTCATATTAGCATTATTAGCAACTAAGCAATGATTACTAGTAGACAAATTGTCTAAATCAATCAAGTATACATTGCCATTTCTATTTCCAATAAAAACAATGCTATTATCAATGGGATTAGAAACTGTGCATATAGAAGATTCAAATGATACTTTAAAACCTTTATCACATAATTGACTAATGCTAATTAAATTATGTTTAAACCATTAACATATAAGACATTTTCAATATATGTGGAGGGAGTTATTTGAATGTTACCAAACCCCAAGATTTGGCCTTTGCCATTATCACCAAATGTAACTACTCCTCCTCTTTTGCTTTCAAGGGTGATGAATTGATCCTTGTCACCCGTCATGTGCCTTGAGCAGCCGCTATCGAGATACCACTTTCTTTGATCTTTTGGCCGCAAGACACTCCTGCAAAAATAATTAAGTCTTATATTTAGGTACCCAAGCCTTCTTGGGTCCTTCATGGTTAGTAGCATAAAAGACTGTTCCTTTGGGAACCCATATCTTCTTTCCTTTATTATTTAACTTCTTGTCAATTTTTTTAAAATTGCATTCAAAAACTTTGTGTCCCTTCTTGTTACAGTAATGACATGTAACATTATCATTGTTTTGTTCCTTTTAAAAAGTTTTTGACAAATTTTTGCTTTAAGTTAGGTCTATAACCTAAACCAGCCTTATCATATATAGCTCTTTGATTACTTAACAATAAATTAAGTTTTTCAGAACTATAAGTGAATTTATCAACAATATTTTTATATTTATCAACTTCCTTCTTTAGTTTATCATTTTCATTGAAATTGATTCTTTTTCTTTTAATAGATTTTCATTTTCAGATTTCAGCACTTTAGTTTCATTATTAAGATTTTCTTTTCTTTAATGAAAGTTAAATTTTCGTTTTTCAAAAACTTATATTTCTTTTTCAAAACTTTGAAATCACCAACAAGTTCATTAAAAGCATCAAACAGTTCATCAAAAGCAAAGTCATCACAAGGATTTTCGGAACTTACCTCATTGTCGTCGTTTGCCATAAAGCAAATGTTTGCAACTTCCTTTTGATCTTCCTCTGAAGAAGATTCATCACTATCACTCCAGTTGCAACATAGGCTTTCTTCTTCTTCTTGAAAGTCTTTTCAGTTGAGGACAATCATATCTAAATGCCCCGGTTTCTTACACTCATAGCAAATCAAGGGCTCTTTCTCTTTGTCCTTGTCCTTTTCTTTTCTTTTTCTCCTTCCATCTTAGCTCCAAATTTTTTTTTTGGAAGGGTTTCTTTCTTCTCATGAATTTTTGAATTTTCTTGCTAGAAGAGCTGTCTCATCATCATCATCATCATCACTGCAGCTTTCCTCACTTTCAGCAGCCTTAAGAGCTATGTCTTTTTTTCTTGACTTCTCCTCTTGATGTTGCTTCATGGTCAATTCATGGGTCATTAGGGATCCTAGAAGCTCCTCTAAGGGTAAGGTATTGAGGTCCTTTGCTTCTTGGATTGCTGTCACCTTCGCTTCCCACGTTCTTGGAAGTGACCTAAGAATTTTACGAACAAGTTCAGAGTTAGAATATGTTTTGCCTAAACTTTTCAAACCATTTACAATATCAGTAAATCTAGTGTACATGCATGCTATAGTTTCAGTTTGTTCCATGCTAAATAATTCATATTTGTGCACTAGAATATTGATCTTAGATTCTTTAACTTGATTGGTACCCTCATGGGTAACCTCTAATCTATCCCAAATTTCTTTTGCGGAATTACATGTAGAAATTCGATTAAATTCATTAGCATCTAATGAACAATATAAGACATTCATGGCCTTAGCATTGAGCTGTGCCATTTTCCTATCATTATCATTCCAATCCCTTTCGGGTTTAGGAACAATAGTGCCATCAATAATGTATGTGGGTGTACTAGGTCCATTAGTTATAACACCCCACAATTCATAATCAGAAGCTTGAATGAATATCCTCATTCTTGCTTTCCAATATGAATAGTTGGAACCATTAAATAGGGGAGGTCTATTCGTAGAATGACCTTCGGCAAATGATCCAACATGAGCTGCCATTTGGATCTTTAGCTCTTGATCGTGTGATCAAAATCTAATGAGCACTTGCTCTGATACCAATTGTTGGCCCAGATGACAGCCCAAGAGGGGGGGGTGAATTGGGTCTTTAAAAATTTATCCCTTTTTTAAAAAATGTTTGCTTAAAATGAATGAAAGTAAATGCAATGCAAATATAAAGCACAATCAATGAGATAGAGATAGAGATAGAGATAGAGACAATAGAAGCACGGCAAACACAAAGATTTTATAGTGGTTCGGTGTATCCAACACCTACGTCCACTCCCAAGATCCACTTGGGTCCACACTATAATCTCCTCGATTACAGCCGAGTTGTTTTACAAGCTCACAACCCAAACTTGTTGTTTTACCCCACAACGAACCCAGCCGTTTTTGGGCTCACCAGCACACAACCCTAAACTCAAGCTATTCTAGCTTGACCCGAGGTTAACAACCTCCACTAGTTCAATCCCCTTGATTGAACTAGGCACAAACAAGAAGAATATAGTTTTTCAAAGATACACAGCTCCTCAATGAGCAAATATTCAAGAATAATAAAACAAGTTTAGAAAAGCCTGATTTGAAGTTGTTTGGCTTTGAGCTTTTCTTTTTTTTTCTTTTCCTCTTCTCCTTTGGAATGATGAATCAAGCCTCAGCTTTAATCCCTCACAGTTGTTGCAGTTGAGAATATTGGAAATGGAAGAAACAGAGCTTTTTCTTCAATTTGGGAAATCCACTGATTTTTGATTTGAGACGCCTTGGATTCCCCTTTGAGCTTTTTGGAGTGGAAGGATTTGAGTTTGAAGGATTTTCTCTTGGATTTCAGGCTCAGGGTTTTCGGATTTTTTGAACTATTTCTCTTTCCGTTCTCTTTTTTTTCTCTTTTTTCAAATGGGTGTTCTTCCCCCTTTTTATAGATTTTCTTCAATCCATTTTTGGGATGAAACTAGCCGTTGGAGTGTACCTGAAAACAAAATATATCCGTTAGAAATTAGGTAAAATGGAAATATTACCGTTAGAGCTTATCTGGCATTTTAAATTTTCGTCCCAGTCATGTTGGAGTCGGCTCCAACTTTTCAGGTGTTGGCTCCAGATCGTTTTACCAAAAATAGAAATTTCCGAGTTCGTTGAGGAGTCGGCTCCGATAAAGTAAGTGTCGGCTCGCCATCGTCAGGTGTCGGCTCCCGAAAACTGTAGGTGTCGACTCCAGGATGCTCAAAAAATCAACGTTCTATCCCCGCATCGGAGTCGGCTCCAGACACTGTAAGTATCGACTCCGAAACTCTAGGTGTCGGCTCCCGATTGCATCAGAAATCAGATTAAAATTGAATTGGCCATGGGGTCGGCTCCAGACTTTCTAGGTATCGACTCCAAGCTCTGAAACTTTGAAATCTCTATTTGTATTTGATTCAAAATTCATTTCTTAATTCCTTTAAATTGATCAAATAAATTTAAGTCCTGAAACACTTATAAAATCCATTAGTAATCAAACAAATATACTCAATTCCTTTATTAATTATCAAAATCAATAAATGGATCAACACGTCAGCAATCAAAGCTAGCTCGCCTCCCTTGAGGATAACCAAGTCATAAACTTCGGACGCCCCCATGCGTCGCTCGGATAATCCTCACCCTCTTTGGTAGCCTGCACCAGAATCTACATTTGCTGCAAGAGACAAACAAAATATTATACCTCGGCAACAACCGAGTGATATCCTTCGTACCTCGGCAACAACCGAGCGATATCCTTCATACCTCAGCAAAAACCAAGTGATATCCTGAAGCTTCGGCTTAGTCGAATAATCTCTCCATCGCTCTGATGCAACTAAGGCGTCCTATTATACCTCGATCGAGGCAAATGACCTCCCATTACTCAACAGCAAAGGCATGTCACGAACCGTCTTTCCCTGCCGAAATACCCACCTCAATAAACAGATCATACCTACCTCATGAGTCCACAGGATCACCCAGGTCCCTCTTTGACTCAATCATGATATATGCTATCTCTGCTGAGGACCGGGCACTGGCCTTAGCAAGAGCTAAGCCGCGATAGCACTACCGAAATATGCTACGGCATAAAAAGCGTAATATGGGAGTAACAACTCTTGGCACAGAGGAGGCAGAGACTAAAGAAAGAAAGAATGAAAACTTTCTTTATTTTCTTATCAAAAGAAAAGTTACAATCTCCTACGAGGAGTTACAAGTGCATCAAAGCACAGGAAATAAAAACGAGTACATAGCTCGGCCGAACTGCTTCAGTCAGCTTCAGTTAACAATGATGCTTCGGCATCCAACCGAAAAGATCAAGCGACCAGCCAGTTCGCCCTGATAGATAGCAAGGCCGGCTTTCCATGGGTCCCCTGGATGAACTAAGGGATCCAAAAAGAGGCACAAACCCATGGATGCAGATGCTGAGGAAGCTTCCCCTAGGTGGGATGCTGGGCTGCAGGCCGCTGCCCGATTGAGAGAGCTAGGGGACCATCAGCCCCACGCTGCTCTTAACTCCCTCTCCACGCGGCAAAGGATTCCCCTCAAAGAAGAGCTGAGAATCCAGCCCGAGGGAGAGGGAAGTAGTGCGTGCTACGGGGTTGCCTGTGCACTTCCTACCCTACGACCCCCGCAGCCAAACCACAAAGGATACACAGGAAGCGCATATGTGCGCTCTCCGTGTGATCTCTGCGGACCTCCTGTGCGCTCTCTATGTGATCTTCGAAGCTCCTCCCTTGAGGACGAGCAGCTCTTCAACGACTCCTTCATCACCCCAACTATCCGGGGAAAGACGACTTGCTAAAGAAAAACTCAGTCCCTCCGCTCTAAGCCTCAGGGATACATGCATCATGAAAACTTTCATAGCTTGCAAAGAAGAAAACTTTGGGGATGGCCTAACACGGCCCCTTCCTCCCCTTCTTATAGGCGAAATGAACCGGGAGCAGACATTAAAGCAGAAAGCCCCGAGATTCAAAATGCCCAATCCACGTTGCCACGTGGCCTCTCAGGATGAAAAGAGCACCCTTCTATGCGCGCCAAACGCATCTCTCAGTCCATGACGTACGCCGGAGGATCTCCTCTGATCCCGAATCATGGGTCATAATTGCAGAAAATTGCCCGCTGATCTTAAAGATACGGGCAGACCTGAAAAATCGCTCGGTGAAAATGACACCCTCCAATGGCGAGCGAGCGCCTGCGTCGTACGTTGAAACGACCCGCGTTGGGAAGGATCAACGAGATAAATGCCCCTGGAAACTACCGAGGTAACCTTTTGCTGGCTGCAAAGCCGTATTATCTACTTCGACAAAACGAAGGCCAACTTGCCTTGAAAAAGACAAGGCACTAATAGAGTAATAAAGAGGCGCTGAGGTCAAGTACTCCTCGATAAAAGTATTTCAAATATTCCTTGCTCCGACCTAACTGCCTGTTGTATCCAGGTATGAACCCGGACATCGCCTGGTGCTTCCATCGAAGGCCAAGCCGCTTTCATACTTCGGAACAAACCGAGGTATCCCTTTTCGGTCCGACATGACTGAGTGTTATCCTACACTCCTATCCGGACTCAGATGACAAACACTCTTTATACATGACTGAGATAAATGCCTCAAACCTTACCGAGGTGGCCGAAAATCCCCCAAGAGAGTGGCTCACTTATAAGACTTGCACGGTGAAAGCGAGCGTTTCAAAAGCAACAGCAAACACAAAAGCTACAGAAATTTTTCTCTTCATTTATTATAGAAAAGGCGACAGAAAAGAAAAATACATCGGCCCTCACAGGGGCTTGTTATTTTCTCCAGAGGCCGCTGAGCTCTCCCCTCGCTGCAGAGCCGGCTCGCCCACCAGTTGCTTGAGGGACGCCACCTGCTTCTCCAATCGGCTATTAGCCTCGCGGAGGAGCATAATCTCCCTGGTAGAGACCGCCACGTATTGCTCGACCGCCTTCCAGAGTTGCTCATGATTTGCAAACGACGATGCCAGGACTTCCCTGTCAATGGTTATTCTAGTATGGCCCCTGCGGGTCCCCCAACGGGCATTAACACTGTTAACTGGTACTCCGACTGATTTCCCTTCATCCTCGGAAGCCATCTTACTATCACAGGTTTAGACAAACCAACGAAAGATTGGCAGAGGGAAGGGTTAGCGATAGCCTACCACCCACTGGTATTTAAACTACTCTGGGCGAGTTCCCTAATCGTTCGAGCCATCGGTTCTAGCGTCGTTGCCATAAAGCCTCGCCATGCGTCGTCGCTTTGGTGGCCGCTCGCGGGAAACAAAGAATCGCTCCCTCTTTACCAAGAAAGATGAGTAAATGACGGCGGGAAATTCAATTAACCCCCCCGCCTTTTCGGGATCGGACTCCCTCCGAAGGCGCGTCCACCTTCTCACCTTGATCAGACCGAATTATCTAGCTTCGGCTCCAACCGAGCTATTCTCATATCTCGATCTTGCTCGATCTACCCTTATACCTCGGCCTCGACTGGGACGTTTATTCAGGTCCGAGCTAAGTCGACCAAGCAACGCGGATAGGCCATGAGCTGCCTGCGGTCGAAAGAAAACTTAAGACAAAACCATTCAAGAAGGACAATCACGTAGAAGAAAAAGGTCCATTTCTTGAAAACGTCAACCGAGTTACAAGTTTGAAAGACAAAAACAGACAAATAACCCTTAAGAATCAAGGTTGGGAATGGCCCCAGCGGCCTCGGCGGCTTCCTTAGTGACCTTCGGGGGAGCTTGACTCATCTCACCCTTTTCGAACATTGTTGTTCCTCCGGTGATATGATGAGTATGTCCTTCGAAAGCCGCAGCCACACTAACATCTGGAACAACGTCAAGATCGGTGTCCGAAACATCGATATATTCGTCCTCTTCATCCCCTGGGGAGCAGGCCTCAAAGGTTTCAACATCCAAGAAGGAGAGGTCCCATTCTGGATGCTCCTTTGATATCTTACTTCGAGTCTACTCTACACCAAGATGGTAAGCGTCGACACAGGTTGCATCTTGTTCGCCCTTGAGTAGAGCGAACCGCATTTCAGTTTCAGCAACTTGACCCCGCAGTAAGGCAACCTGCTCCTCGGTCTCATCGACCCGCCTCTCGAGCTCTGAGTTCCTCCCTCGGCTAGATGCCAGTTCCCCTTGCAAGGACTGTGTCTGACTTTGATTCTCCAGCTCCACCTTCTTCATCTGTAAAAATAGAGTTAGCCAACGCCACGATGAGCCAGTAAAGGAAGCTAAAAAAGGGGGTAGTACCATACCTCCTCCTCCTGCCGAGCTAACCTCTTAGTCAACTCCTTGGCCTCGCCGATAGCCCTCTGTTTATCGGCCCTGATTTGCTCGATCCTGCTCTTAAGGTCATTGATCTTCGACTGCCTACCATCGGCTTCCCCCCAGGCTTGGGAGAGCTCTCTATCTAATTGGATTTACTTTTCCTGGTGCCACTTGATCTGGTCATCCCTGTCAGCGACACCATGGTTAAGTTGCCGCACCTTCTCCTCCAACTCGCCAAGCATTCTCTTCAAGCGGTTTCTCTCCTCGGCAGCCTCTCTCCTCTGCCTGCCCAAGCTTTTGCTAAACTGTTTCTTGACAGTTTCCATTTCTCCAAAATGCCCGGATTTGATCTGCGATAAATCCAAGCATGTGTCATCGAACTTCTCCAGGAGCCCGCGTAGCTCTTTCACTTCAAGCCTTAGCTTGGATGCGTCATCTAGGGCAGCCTGATGCAGCACCCTCATCTTCTTTAAATTCTCGTGGGCGATACCCAGAGCTTGCTCAAAGGTATCAGATGCCTCCGCTCGTGATCAAAGCTCGGCGCTGACTCTCTTGGCCTGAGCGGCGACCCCTATTGCCAGACTCAAGCGCCAGCACAGTGCCCTAGTGACCAAAGCACTCTATAGAATGAAACACAAGTGAGAAAAGCACGACCGAGCTAGTCAAAAAGCATTCGCCACTCGGAAGTAGTAACTCACCCGGGAGATGTAGGACCTGGCTAACCCCATAAGGGTGAAATTGTCGATCTCGGGGAGGAGGTGTACATCCTTCACCACATTCCGCTGGCCAAATGCGGCGTCAACAAGATCTAGGTCTGCGAACTTATTCGCCGAGGGATCCATGCCTGGGTACAGTACTGACCTCATTAGAGCAGCAAACGCCGCCTCGACGGCCGAGTCCGAGCTACTGGGCTGACTATCCTCGCCCGAAGGATCGATCTAGGCAACCTCCAACTGAGAAGCCTTTGACCTTTTAGCCTCCTCCAGCAGAATCCTAGCATGACCTTCCTCAGATAACTCGGCCAGCCCAAGCGCCAGTTTTCCCGAAGCTTTGGCGGAGAAAGCTTCGGCCGCAAGATTCTTACCTTGCCCTATCGCCTCATCCGAGTTCCTTCCCTCGATCGCAAGCACCTGCTCCTCCCCTGCAGGCTCCACCAAGGCCTCAATTTGTTCGTCAGTTGCCCCAACCTCTCCAGGAAGAGGTTCTCCGGCCGTAGGCTCCTTGCGAGCCTCCGCCACAGTCGACCCAACGTCGCTGCCACTGAATCCCTCCGGAGTGAGCCCTCCAATGGAAAGCTCATCTTGAGCCACGATGTTTGCGATTGCTCCCTCCTGTTCCCCTGCTAGGGCTAGAGACATCTCCTCGCCCAGAGGCGAGCCCTCAGGGGCACCGAACTCCGCTGCGCCAGCCATTGGCTCATCTTCCAAAGGAGGGGCTTCCGGACAAGCCAACGGAGTCTCGTCCAGGCTATCTACTATTTCCACCACTAAAGGACAAGGGATCTCAGCAGCCCTCTTTGAGTCCTCCTCTGTTTTCAGCGCCCCCGCTGTGGTTACCCCAACCTCCGGCGAGCGCTCTTCGGAGAGATGAACCTTCTTTTCAGGCTTGCGCTTCTCTCCACCGCTGCTCTCATTCGGGCGTTTGCTCATTCTTTTCTTAATGCGGCCCGATAGTTCAGACCTCTTGGCTGTGGTGATAGATAACAATCGGTCAGACCGAGATATCTTTGCTCGAGTAAAAATCAATGAAAAGTAAAAGGACTCACCATGCGGGTCGAGGGGGCTAAGCCCGGCGGCGAAGAGAGCCTCCTCCGACAATAAATCATTAGCCGAAAACGTCCTCCATCACGAAGGACCTCCAAATCCTCCTCCTCTTGTTCAGACAGGGTCGGATGTGCTTCCACATCCCGAACAAAGTTTCCCCATCCCTGGGGAAAATCGGAACCGATGTTCCCCTCGGCAATGAAGAATCTGACCTTTCACTCCTTTATGGATGATGGTTTGTCTGTTATCGTCTTGAATGACCTCCGAGGTCCGATATAAGGCCACTCCGATTTCCTCCCAGATATCAAATGGAAACAGGCATGAAAGAGAGGAAGAGTCGCCGTTACCTAAATCCGACTACACATTGAGATAAACCCGACGATGCTGCGCCAACTGTTGGGAGCTACCATCGTCGGGCAAACGTTGTAAAATCTCATGATCTCCTTCACCATTGGATGCAGGGGAAATCGAAGGCCCGCCTTCAGGCTGTCTTCATAAAGAAAGACCCCGTTCTCCAGATCCTGTGAAACCCTATGCTCGGGCTCCGGCAATCTTAGGAGAACGTTCGAAGGAATGCCGTACTATTGACGTATTCTCTCCAAATTCTCGGCGGCAATCTCCGAAGCCATGTCGTCGGGGCTCATCATTCTACTAGTCGAGAGAAACACCAAGCAAAACTACAGAGGAACGAAAAGGCGCTGTAAACGGGAGCGATGCTGTTTCGACTTTGCTTCCGCCCTAAGAAAACTGCCTTAAGAGAGAAGATAAGACATCTTGATCGAGACGCCCGGAACCGCCATTACGAATGCCGTGAAAACTGAGATTTGCTACGTGGCAATTCTCCAACCGTCGCTCCAGAGGAGCCTTACCCACAAAGGCATGGCGGCCGCGCGGCATTGAATAGGGCATCATTGTGCAGGCTGTCAACTCCAGATCCCTCCGTTCAAGTCGTGCCACCTAGAATTATACTCCCTATGCCCGAACCTACGCTTCGAACTAGGGAGTGGGGGGCATATATTGAGGGGTAAAATCGCTATGCATCAATAACTGTGTTCAGGGCTAAAGGCTAGCCTTGATTCCTATCCGCTGTGCAACGCCAGCCAGAGATAGATCAACCTCGGTAGGTCGGAGCGCCCTAGCCCCCACCGAGCTAAGAGTTCCCAAGGCGCGGGCTATCGTCTATCGTCTCTCGGCCTCTCGAGCCGAGCTATCATCTCTCGGCCCCTTGAGTCGAGCTATCGTCTATCGTCTCTTGGACCCCTCGAGCCGAGCTACCATCTATCGTCTCTTGGCCCCCTCGAGCCGAGCTATCGTCTCTCGGCCCCTCGAGCTGAGCTATCGTCTCTCGGCCCCTTGGCCAAGCTATCGGCTATCGTCTCTCGGCCCCCTTGAGCCGAGCTATCGTCTATCGTCTCTCGGCCCCCTCGAGCCGAGCTATCGTCTCTCGGCCCCTTGGCCGAGCTATCGGCTGTCGTCTCTCGGCCCCCTCGAGCCGAGCTATCGTCTCTCGGCCCCTCGAGCCGAGCTATCGTCCATCATCTCCTGGCCCTAACTAAGCCATTCCATCATTCGGCCCTTCTAGCCGATCTCTTCTATTACTCGGCCTAGCCGAGTGATACTTATACCTCTGCGGAATTCGGCACGGAAAAGCTTAAAATAGTAAGATTTCAAACGGGAATCATATCTGAAAGTGGCCTAGAGCCCTGGAGCCTATGCCCCCACCGAGTCTTGAGATGTCAACGAGCTCTCCCAGCCGTCGATCTTCTAACTAACTAGATACGAATCCTACTGATCTCATAACAAACTGGATTCAGATCTCAACGGCCTTCGGACCCACGACGCTCCCAAACAACCAGGTGATCCTCTATAAATACCACAGCCTTAGATCCCCTCAGGTACATCATCTCTCACGCGCACACTTGCTCACTGCCTTTGTTTTCCGCCATTAGCGCTCTGCTCAGAGCCCTGGGAGAGAGATTTTAGTAGGAACATTATATATACATATAATATGATTTATGCATAGGCTCATTATGGTTTATGTATGTATTAAAGTGTATTAAGGTTTTATAAATCTTAAATTCTATCTTGAGTGAGATTTTTTTTTAAATTTTCTATAGCAAGATTTTTGGATGGCAGACCTCAGATCTCCTTTTCGCCTGAATTAGTTTGGATGGGTTGTTTCTTTCCTTATCTCTGAATAATTAAGATTTAACACTTTTCCTCTACTTCTTCTGCATGACGCGTCTTTCTGTTTATTTCTCCTGACCAATCACGATCGAACCGGACGTGTCCCACGGTGCATGACGGTCAGAGGAGGCGGCACCCATAAGAACCATGGCGTCCTTTGGTTCCTCCGTCCAATCGATCTTCGTCTTCTTCTTTTCCAATCACATAGCATATGGCAGGAGCTTCTATTTGCACCATAAAATTTGCTCACTACCAATATTTTAAAATCGAATCAGACAATAAATTAACTTTAAATCGCAGATCAGTCAATTGAATCAGATGAATCAATTTAATCGGATCAAATAATATTATAATTAATTTTTATTTTAATAATATAAAATAATAAAATAAAAATATAATTTAAATAAAAAATTTTAAAAAAATTTAAAAACCGGTTGGACCGATTCAAAATCCGACCGATTCAATAGGTTTTTTCAGTTTTCATCGGACCAGGTCATAGAAAGATCAACTTTAATAATAAATCAGACCGAACTGATGATCGATTCTCGATTGGATCGATCAGTCCAATTCGATTTTCAAAACACCGCTCTTTATACTCTAAATTTCTTTTTAAAAAATTAATTTTTTAAACTACACTTAAAACCTTTGCCCCTTCTTTTTTTCATTCGCTCTGGTGCCTTCCTTTCCCTGTTCGCTTCGGCGGTGTAAGGCTTATAGAAATCCCATTAAACGCGTGCGTGGAATACGCGTGAAATCAGAAAAAATTCCGTTAAACACGTGGAATGCGCGTGAAATTAGAAAAAATCCAATTAAACACGTAGAATACGCGTGAAAACTGGGGAGGGAATCCCTCCTCCCCTGCGCCAGCCTAGTAACATGGGAAATAAAAAGGGGATGGGCGGCTTAGGTTTTCATAGCGCCGCCAAGGAAAAAAAAAAGAGAGAGAAGAAGAAGAAGAGGAGGAGGAAAAAATGGAAAAGCAAAGCCCTCCATCGTCAAGATATCGTTGGATGCTAGGAAAGAGAGGTAAGTTTTTTTTAGCGGATCATTAAAGATGGAAAGAAATTAGGTATAGGTGATAAATGCAGTGAGGGGATTATAATATATATAGTATATATACAGAAGAGGAGAAGGGTGAGTGCTCGGATTGCGGTACAGACCCAATGATGGGTTCTAGAAAGAACATAAATTTTTATTTTATTTTATTTTATTTTATTAAAGTTTATTTCTGTCAATTAAATAAAATATATGAATTGTATCAGCTGAAGGGGACAACCAGCGTGACAGAGAGGAGTTAAATTCGAGTCATCAGTAAGGGGTTGTTAGCCGAATTGTGAAGTAAGAATTCTCATACATAATTTTTATCGCTATTATATAAATAATAATTATTGGTTTTTGATGATTTATGTTGGATGAATTATGGATTTCGTGTTGTTTTCTGATTCTTGGTTTGGTTTGGTTGATGAATATTGCCTAATTATGATTTATAAAAATTTTATTGTCATGATTGAGTTGTGATGCATTGATATGCATGCCATGTATTGGTTGTGATGCATGAGTGCGTGATGGTTGATGCTCTAGGCTAGCCATGTGAGAGCCTTGCCATAGGCTAGAAATGTGGTAGTGTTGCCAGTCACAGGCTAGAGTGTGACAACGTGGGCCCCGCCATAGGCTAGAAATATGGTAGTGTTGCCCGTCACAGGCTGGAGTGTGATAGTTGCCCCGCCACGGGTTGGAACGTGGTTATTGCAGTCTAGAACTGAAAACTAGGTGGGTTTGGATCCAATGTATGACTGATTGAGTCTGAAGTCATTAGATGTGTATTACATGATTGCATGATGGCATCTATATTTATTGGTTTGATGGTTTAAAATTTTCTTAATCATGTATTTATACCATAAAGGTTATCCATTTAATTGCTATATAAGAAGGTAAATTTTATGTAGGGGATTCTTACGGGGCTGTTGAGCTTATTATATCTGTTAAAAAAATTTTTACAGGTTGAGGTGATTAATTTGATAGGAGATGGGATGGAGCGATGTTGTAGTTATTGAAATTAGTTAGATAGATATAAATTCTATTTTAATAAATTTTTCTAAAGATTGTAGGAAAAACAATGAACTTATGTTTATGACACTAGCGGATGTTTACCCAGTTTACTTTTAATTTGTGATAATTTCTATTTCTTTAAATAATAAAACTTTTGTAGAATATAGTGTGGATTGATATTATCAGGCCTTGCATGGTCTCTAGGGTTTGCCTTAGGGCTCATGCGGCCATGTCACGTGACCGAATCAGATGGTGGATTTGGGGCGTGACAGAAGTGGTATCAGAGCCAGGTTTATGATCATTAGGGATTAAAAAAAATTGAAAAATTGACTGAAGTGGCATAAAAACATGGTTTAGGATTCTAGGATTTAGGATCGAAGTGAGAGTGGGCGGGAGAAAATTTTTAAATCTTATTTGAATTGAAAGTTTTGAAATGTGAATTAATTTTGATTGATATATGGATATTAAATTAAAAACTGAACCTTGTTATATAGAAGTTGATATGGCTCAAAGTAAAGGACGTGGTTGACCTAGAAGGCCAACCCGATTCGCTGATGGCACAACTGCATGGGAGCCCTCGCAATCACAAGGAAGTGATACAGCTCAACGGTACGGGGTTTGCGCCAGGAGGAGCCCCCTATGGTCCCCACCACTGAAGTTCCTAATGCCCCTAGAGTGGGAACCATAGAAGTAGGGACATCAGGAGCACGAAATATGGAGGAACCTAGGGTACAACCCAGTGAGCATGTAACTACTACTTGGTTACTAGATATTCTGTTGTAACAACAAGCTGCATCAAGGGTAGATATGATGAAGATGATGGAGCTACAACAGCAGCAACAACAATTATTCTTGCAGCAACAATTGCAGCAGCAACAACTACAACAACTATGGGATCCTAGAACTTAACCCGAGCATCGAGTTAACCTGACTGAGTTCAAGAAGTACGCACCGTCGGCTTTCAAGGGCACTACTGACCCTATGGAGGCTGAGAGTTGGTTGAAAGAGATTGAGAAGGTTTTCTAAGCCTTGAAATGTCCAGAGGAGGAAAAGGTCAACTTCGCGACCTTTATATTGCTTGGTGAGGCAGCTGATTGGTGGGAGACAGAGAAAGGAAAACTTGGCCCTAATGATGCACTGCACACCTGGGGGAATTCAAAAAGGTTTTCTATGAAAAATATTTTCCTCATAGTGTTAGATTCCAGAAGTTTCGAGAATTTGATCGTCTTGACCAAGGAAATATGACAGTGGCATAATATACTACCAAGTTTGAAGAATTATCGAGGTATGCACCCACAGTAGTGGCAGAGGAAATTATTCGGGCTCATAAGTATGAAAATGGGCTTAGGACCCGATCCAACAACGAGTGGCTGCTTTTGAGTTGACCACCTATAAGGATATGGTGAATAAGGCGTTGGTGATAGAAAAGGGCTTTAATGATACACAAGCTGCAAGGGAGAGGACTATCAAGAAAAGAGGTAGGTTTGAAAATTTTCAAGGCCAAGACAAGAAAAACCCTAATACAAAGAGGCATAACAATGCATCCCCAGGTGATGGGACATCAAATAAAGGTGAAATCAAGTGTTTTGGTTGTGGAGGACCACATTTCCTAAGAGATTGCAGGCTATCTAGATGAGGTGCTACACATGTGGACAGCCAGGTCACATAGCAGCAAAGTGTCCCAAGGGGAAAGAACTACAAGGAAAACTAGAGTCTCCAGTAGCACCACAATCGGGGGAGGTACCGCAAAAACCTCGAGCTCAAGGGCGTATCTATGCACTCTCAGAGCCATATGCTAATGCCTCAAATGCTACGGTGATAGGTATGATTAAGTTATTATCCTATACAATGTATGCATTGTTTGATCCAGGTGCTACACATTCCTTTATATCTTCTTATTTTGTTAAAAGTAGCAAGTTAACACCTATACCATTAGAAGTTGGGATGTGTGTCTCTACACCAAGTGGAGATATTATGTTAGTAGAGTCAATGTGTAAGGATTGCATATTAACCATTGGGGATATGGAGATGAAGGCAGATTTGTTAATTTTAGAAATAAAGGATTTCGATTTAATTCTTGGGATGGATTGGCTGGCAGCTTATCATGTTACAATTGAATGTTTTAAAAAGCCAGTAAAATTTCAAATTCCTGGGCAAGCTGAGTTTAGCTATATGGGTGGCAAGTCATCTATCCAACTAAAAATGATATCGGCACTACAAGCCAAATAGCTTCTCAGGAAAGGTTGTGAAGGGTATTTAGCTACAGTGCTGTATACCCAACAAAAGGAGTTTTGTACAAAGGACATTCCTGTTGTGAACGAGTTCCCTGATATTTTTTAGATAAGTTACTAGGGTTACCTTCAGATAGGGAGATTGATTTTTCTATTGATCTGATTCCTGGTACTGGTCCAATTTCAAAGACTCCATATAGGATGGCTCTAGCAGAATTAAGAGAGTTGAAGAAACAGTTGCAAGAATTGTTAGATAAGGGCTTTATCAGACCAAGTGTGTCTCCTTGGGGTGCTCCTGTACTATTTGTGAAGAAGAAAGATGGAAGTCTCCGGCTATCTATAGATTATCGGGAGCTAAATAAGATGACCCTAAAATAAATATCCCTTACCAAGAATTGAAGATTTGTTTGATCAATTGCAAGGAGCACAAATATTCTCAAAAGTTGATCTCCGATCAGGGTACCATCAATTAAAGATAAAACCCGAAGATATACCAAAGATAGCTTTTAGGACGAGATATGGGCATTATGAGTTTTTGGTTATGCCTTTTGGATTGACCAATGCACCAGCTGCATTTATGGATCTTATGAATCGGGTATTCAAATCTTACTTGGATCGATTTGTGGTAGTATTCATAGATGATATTCTGATATATTCAAAAGGCTCACAAGAACATAGAGAACATTTGAGGATAGTACTACAGACTCTTCGAGAGGAGAAGCTCTATGCAAAGTTATCTAAATGTGAATTCTGGTTGGATAGTGTTGCTTTTCTTGGACATGTAGTCTCTAAGGAAGGTATTTCAGTAGATCCAAAGAAAGTGGAAGCTGTGGTTGCATGGAACAAGCCTTCTAATGTATCTGAGGTACGCAGTTTCTTGGGGTTAGTAGGTTACTATCGAAGGTTTGTTGAAGGATTCTCTCGTATTGCCATACCTCTAACTTATTTGACTCAAAAGCGAGTGAAGTTTGAATGGACAGAGGATTGTGAGAAGAGTTTCCAAGAGTTGAAAGACGATTAGTGACGGCCCCAGTGTTGACTATTCCAACTGGAACTGGTTGGTTTACCATCTATAGTGATGCATCACGTAAAGGACTTGGATGTGTATTAATGCAAAATGGAAAGGTGATTGCTTATGCCTCTAGACAATTAAAATCATATGAGCAAAACTACCCAACTCATGACTTAGAATTGGCAGCGGTAGTGTTTGCTTTAAAAATATGGAGACATTATTTGTACGGAGAACAGTGTGATGTCTTTACTGATCACAAGAGCTTGAAGTACATCTTTACTCAAAAGAATTGAATATGAGGCAGAGAAGATGGTTAGAATTGTTAAAGGATTATGATTTGACCATTAACTATCATCCAGGAAAGGCTAATGTAGTAGCTGATGCTTTAAGTAGAAAATCTTCAGGTGAATTGGCAGCTCTGATAACTAATCAAAGACATATTTTATTGGATTTAGATAGAGCTGATATTGGGGTCCGAATATATGACCCCAAGGTTCAACTTACTGCACTTACAGTACAGCCTACCCTAATAGAGAGAATTAAGATGTTTCAGAAGGAGGACCCAGAATTACAAAAGATTATAAAAATGGTGGAGACCGGTGTTCAAACAGAGTTTCGAATTCATGAGGATGGTTCACTGAGATTTGGGAACAGACTTTGTGTACCAAATAATAAAGATCTGAAAGAAGAGATTTTGGGCGAAGCACATAATTCGGCCTATACTATGCATCCTGGAGGTACCAAGATGTACTGTGACTTAAAGAAAAATTTTTGGTGGACTGGTATGAAATGGGACATAGCTCTTCATGTTGCTCAGTGCTTAGTATGTCAGCAGGTGAAAGCTGAACATCAAAGACCCGCTGGATCATTGCAGTCTCTTGATATTCCTCAGTGGAAATGGGAGCATATCACTATGGATTTTGTAACTGGCTTGCCAAGAACCCCTCGGGGTAGTAATGCTGTATGGGTGATTATGGATCGGTTGACCAAATCAGCTCATTTCTTACCATTTAGGGTTGGATTCTCTTTGGAGAGGTTGGCAGGCATGTATATAGAACAAATTGTGAGGCTGCATGGGATTCCAGTGACTATTGCATCTGATCGGGATAGTAGATTTGTATCCCAGTTTTGGAAAGGTCTTCATAAAGTACTTGGCACCAAGTTGAGCTTTAGTACTGCTTTTCATCCACAAACTGATGGACAATCAGAGCGGACTATACAGATCTTGGAGGATATGCTAAGAGCTTGTGTTATAGATTTGGGTGGTGCATGGGATAGTCATTTGGCCTTGATTGAGTTTGCTTATAATAATAGTTATCAAGCAAGTATCCAAATGGCTCCTTATGAAACACTATATGGAAGAAAATGTCGGTCTCCAATTTGTTGGGATGATGTTGGTGAGCGAAAATTTTTGGGACCTGAGTTAGTGCAACAAGCTATGAGAAAATACAAGCAATTCGAGAATCGCACAGCTCAGAGGAGACAGAAGAGTTATGCTGACAACAGAAGAAGGAAGCTAGAATTTCAAATTGGTGATCATGTGTTCTTGAAGGTTTCTCCTAGCAAGGGTGTGATGAGATTTAGACTTCGAGGTAAACTGAGTCCCAGATACCTTGGTCCATTTGAGATTTTAGACAGAGTTGGAGAGGTGGCATATCGACTAGCATTACCACCAACTCTGTCAAATGTGCACAATGTCTTTCATGTGTCAATGTTGAAGAAATATGTTCAGATCCAAATCATGTGGTAGAGCATGAGCCATTGCATCTTCAAGAGGACTTGACTTATAATGAATATCCAGTGCGGATTGTGGACAGAAAGGATTAGATTTTACGTCGTCGTACTATACCTTATGTGAAGATACAATGGAGCAACCACTCAGAGAGAGAGGCCACTTGGGAATTGGAGTCAGAAGTAAAAGACAAGCATCCCTAACTCTTTGATGTATCGGGTAAGAAAAATTTCGAGGACGAAATTTTTTTTAAGGGGGGAGAATGTAAGGCCCATGGAAATCCCATTAAACGCGTGCATGGAATACGCGTGAAATCAGGGAAAATTCCATTAAATGCATGGAATGCGCATGAAATTAGGGAAAATCCAATTAAATGCGTAGAATACGCGTGAAAACAGGGGAGGGAATCCCTCCTCCCCTGCGCCAGCCTGGTAACATGGGAAATAAAAAGGGGACAGGCGGCTTAGGTTTTCATAGCGCCGCCAAGGAAAAAAGAGAGAGAGAGAGAAGAAGAAGAAGAGGAAGAGGAAAAAGTGGAGAAGCAAAGCCTTCCATCGTCAAGATATCGTTGGACGCTAGGAAAGAGAGGTCAGTTTTTTTAGTGGATCATTAAAGATGGAAAGAAATTAGGCACAGGTGATAAACGCAGTGAGGGGATTATAATATATAGTATATATACAGGAGAGGAGAAGGGTGAGTGCTCGGATTGCGGTACAGACCCAATGATGGGTTCTAGAAGAAAAATTAATTTTTATTTTATTTTATTTTATTTTATCAAAGTTTATTTCTATCAATTAAATAAAATATATGAATTGTATCAGCTGAAGGGGACAACCAGCGTGACAGGGAGGAGTTAAATTCGAGTCGTCAGTGAGGGGTTGTTAGCCGAATTGTGAAGTAAAATTTTTCTACATAATTTTTATCGCCATTATATAAATAATAATTATTGGTTTTTGATGATTTACGTTGGATGAATTATGGATTTCGTGCTTTTTTCTGAATCTTGGTTTGGTTTGGTTGATGAATATTGCCTAATTATGATTTATAAAAATTTTATTGTCATGGTTGAGTTGTGATGCATTGATATGCATGCCATGTGTTGGTTGTGATGCATGAGTGCATGATGGTTGATGCTTTAGGCTGGCCATGTGAGAGCCTTGCCATAGGCTAGAAATATAGTAGTGTTGCCAGTTACATGCTGGAGTGTGACAACGTGGGCCCCGTCATAGGCTGGAAATATGGTAGTATTGCCCGTCAAAGGCTGGAGTGTGACAGTTGCCCCGCCACGGGCTGGAACGTGGTTATGGCAGTCTAGAGCTGAAAACCATGTGGGTTTGGATCCAATGTATGACTGGTTGAGTCTGAAGTCATTAGATGTGTATTACATGATTGCATGATGGCATTTACATTTATTGGTTTGATGGTTTGAATTTTCTTAATCATGTATTTATACCATAAAGGTTATCCATTTAATTGCTATATAAGAAGGTAAATTTTATGTAGGGGATTCTTATGGGGCTATTGAGCTCATTATATTGTTGAAATTTTTTTACAGGTTGAGGTGATTAATTTGATAGGAGATGGGATGGAGCGACGTTGCTGTTATTGAAATTAGTTAGATAGATATAAATTTTATTTTTAATAAATTTTTCTAAAGATTGTAGGAAAAACAATGAACTTATGTTTATGACACTAGTGGATGTTTACCCAGTTTACTTTTAATTTGTGATAATTTTTATTTCTTTAAATAATAAAACTTTTGTGGAATATAGTGTGATTGATATTATCAGGCCTTGCATGGTCTCTAGGGCTTGCCTTAGGGCTCATGCCGCCATGTCACGTGGCCAAATCAGATGGTGGATTTGGGGCATGACAGGCGGTCCCTTCGGCTTTCCTCATTTGCTCTGGTGGCCACTTTTTTCTGGCACCGGCTCTTCTCTCCAACTTTTTCTTGTCCTAGTGCTGAAGAGAGGGGCCGGATCGACCGATAAAAAAAAGAAAAAGAAAGGAAGAGCCAGAATTTTAAGAATAGTTTAAAATTTTAATTTTTTTTAAAAAATTTGAAAGATGTATTTAGTAATTTTTGTGGTGCAAATAGAAGCTCCCACGGCGGTTTTCAGATTAAAAGGATACATCTGTTGGTCCATGGAAGGGGTCCACCAGGAGCAGGAGCGAGCGTAAAGAGAGCAGAGGTTGGACATTTCCTGGTTCCTAAAAAAGTTAATGCTATGCTTCCTCAACATTATAGGCCGATTAGTTTATGCACCACTCTATACAAAGTCTGCGCTCGTATTCTTGTTACTCGATTGCAGGGGGTGATTCCAAGGCTGATCTCTCCAGAGCAGGGTGCCTTTATCCGTGGCCGCAGTATTTCAGATAATGCTCTCATTGCCCAGGAGTTTATGCATGACCTTCAGCGCGCCTCTTGTCGACAGTCTCTCATGGCCGTCCAGCTTGATATGGAGAGAGCTTATGATAGGATGAGTTGGATATTTCTGCGTCAACGTTACAGGCGTTTGGTTTTGATGATCATTTCAATGAGTGGATTATGACTTGTGTCCAAGGGCCCACCTTTTCTATCATCATTAATGGCAGTCCGACTGAGTTTTTTCCCTCTGCTGTTGGACTCTGACAGGGATGTCCTCTCTCTCCATTTCTGTTTGTTCTGTGCGCCGACGACCTGTCTCGTGCTCTTAATCAGGCGGTTGGAGCATCTCTATTACAGCCTTATATGCTTGGGCCTCATGGACCTCCTCTAACCCACCTTCTCTTCGCTGATGACTGCATCCTGCTTAGCCCAGCATCTGCTCAGAATGCAACCACTTGTTCTGCTATCATTCAGGCTTATTGCCGGGCATCGGGCCAATGGATCAATTTGCATAAATCTATTATCTGCTTCAGTCCATCGGTCTCTCCCCGCTGTCGTGCCGCTATTTCCCATTTGTTAGGGATTTTGACTGTCTCAGATCGTTTGACCTACCTCGGAACCCTTCTTATGGGACGCCGGCCCACGCAGCAGGACTTTGGGACCTTGATCATTGGATCTCTGCTCGGATGGACCGGTGGCAGGTGTCGGGCCTTTCTATGATGGGGCGTATCACTTTGATCCGTGCTATCCTCACATCGCTCCCTATCTATCTGTTATCCAATGCTCTGATCCCGACTATCTTCCTTCGCCGGATAGAGAGACGTATTCGGGATTTTTTGGGCATCTATGCAGGGGGGTCATGGTATTCACTTATTGGCCTGGGACATGGTCTGTTTGCCATGAGTGAGGGTGGGTTGGGGATTCAGTCCCTGGTGCTCCGTCGTGAGGCTATCATTGCAAGGCATGCTTCCAGATTCCTATTGGACCCTCACTGTTTCTGGAGTACAGTCATGCATGGTAGATATGGTGGTTGGACTTCGGGTTTGGAAGTTAGTATCCCTCATGGATGTTCCTGTTTATGGCGTGCAATCTGCCGGGCCGCCCCTACAGTCATGACTGATATTCATTGGATGATCGGGGATGGGATGTCAGTTGATGTCGTTCAGGACACTTGGATAGCTGATCTTCCCTTATCTCATGGCGGACTTTTATAAGCTCTGAAGTAGATCCCACATTGCATGTTTCTTCACTGATTAGCCAGGAGAGTGCTGCTTGGAATACTCCTATGGTTCTTCGGTTATTTGGGGTTGAGCTTGCTCATCGGATTCTGGCCATGCCTCTTCCTAATTTGAAGGGCCGGATCTCAGGCTGTGGCGCCGATCCTGTCTTCCTTGTGCTCCTGCCAGAGATTTGGTGGCCCGCTTCCGTTCTCAGGCCTCAGGACTTAGATGTTGCTTGGATATGGAGGTTGCCTGTTCACCCAAGGATTCAGCTCTTCTTGTGGAAGATTAAGTGGGATCGCTTACCTACCTGTTCTCTTCTGGCTGGTCAGGGCCTCTCGATATTGCCTCTCTGTCCGATATGTGGGATGCAGGATGAATCTGTTGACCATGTTCTATTCTTATGTTCTTGTGCATCTCAGATATGGCAGCTGATCCATTTTACCCCATGGTCGCTGGAGGATGGACCAATCCGGCTCTCCTTTCTGAATGCTCTTCGATCGCCTTCTCAGTATGGATCTTATTCTCAGGGTGTTTTATTTGCCTACGTGGCTTATCATATTTGGCTGACAAGGAATAAGATTATTTTTGCTGAGGAGACGGCCTCACCCTAGGTGATTATCCGTCGTGCTCTCTCTCATGCTAAGGAGTACACTCGCTGTTATTTTGGTGTTCATACTGACGGACCTGGCCACTGGGACTCCCCTGCTGCTTTGGTAGCGAACCGGACCATGGTTTTCATCTCTTGGGTGTCCCCTCCTCCGGGTTATGTCAAAGTGAACTTTGACAGCTCTGTCTCTGATCGTACTGTGGATCTGGGTTTGTCATCCGTGGGTCGAAGAGGCAGTTGCTAGCAACTGGCGGTCACAGCTCTATCGACATTTCGGTTCCTATGGCTGAGCTACAGGCTGCATGGGCTGGTATCACACATGCTGTTCGACATTTGGGCTATCGTCGGCAGATATTGAGGGCGACTCACTCACGATTATCAGATGGATTAGGCGGGAGGGGGACTCCTATTCTTGCCTTAATCCCCTGATTAGAGACATTTTAGTCACTCTGCAGTCTACTAGTGCTTTTCAGATTCAGCATATATATCGGGAAGCCAATGCTGCGGCTGATTATGTTGCTTCTTCTGTCGCCCGCAACCCTGGCCGGTGGATTTGGCATACTGGGATCCCTTATCCTGTCTTATTACAGCAAATTTTATACTCTAATGTTTCGGACTTGACTCGTGTCAGAGTGGTGTGATCGCTCGTCTGTAACAAAAAAAAAAAAAAAAAAAGAGCAGAGGTTGAGTGATGGTTTTGTCTTTCGAAAAAGTATTTGTACGCTTCGAGCTCGGTAGCCGCATATATATATATATATATATATATATATATGGGCCAATTTTGTACGTCAATATGCATGACGCAGCTTCTCTGTTAGGTCCCTAGACTTTTGGCTTAAAGGAAAAAAAAAAAAAAAAGATCTGTCAATACTTTCGCTGGAAAAAGTGGGCACTGTACGTTCTGCGTTCCAGATCGGTTGCTTTGTGCTAGGTCCCCCTTCATATTTAGAGGATTGATCCAACAAGATGATAGAAGTCCAAATATCGGCCCCAAAGAAGTAGGAGAATAGTGCCATTCATTATATACTCGCAGATCCGGTAATATATGCGCCTCTGCTTCCAACTCAATGCGGAAACCTTATGGCTTGACCACATTCACGTAATGCACCCACGTTTGGGACATGCTCATTCCTGCGTGCAAGGCCCATTGTGTTGGATTTTTTGGATTGGAAAGCACTTTGTGCACCGTATAGAACAAAATTATTCTTTTGCATACCACAAATGCGCATGGCTAACCAGAAAAATATGGGTTATGAACTGTTTTTGGGATTTAAAAAAGTTGATGATTGACGCGTGACGCATTTGCATGCATACCAAAGGCATAAAAGGCATTCCTATATTTGGCATGTGAATGTATGTGCCATTCGCTAATCATTATGCGCGGTGCAACAAGACTTTTCCTTTGAATTCTATTAGGCCACTACTTAATTCGGCTCCTATCTTGAATTAGAGGATCCCTATGGGCCAAGTCCTATTTTGGACCATAGCTTGATTTGGGTTACAAACCTTCTTTTGGATGTCTCTCTCTCCCTCTTTCTTTTGTGTTGTTTCAACCTGTCTTATGCTTGTCCAAAGGCATGACCTGTTGCATTAGGCTGAGCCATGTTTTGATTCTAAACCACTCCTTGGGGCTAATTTATAGGCTTAGTTTAGACTTGAAGTGATGTTTTGCACCTTGGGTGACCTAAGCCATTTCTAGGTTTGGTTATATATTTGGCTTGGGCTATCATTAATCATGGACCTGCGCTATGGTTTATTTTTGAGACTGTCTGGTATCAAGACAACTAGCATATATAGTTTGCATTTGCAAAAGTAGTAAGAGTAAGAGTAGGAGAAGAATCCAAAGAAAAGAACACACCACAGTCCCTGGTATAGGTTTCATATAATAAATCATACGAGGACGAGATGTAAGATGTAGTCATCATGGATCAAATATAAATTGACTCACAATTTACGCTACAAAGGAGATATGATAAATAAGGCTATCCACAAGACATCAATATAATACTGGATTTGAGATGGACCATCCATCATCATTGGCTACTTTTATATCTAGTTTGATTGGTGTGGCGTAGATTTTGTTGTCTATCAGATCGGTTAATTTAATCAAGTCTGAGATATATTTTCTTTGATTAAGAAGCAACCAATATACAAAATGAGTGACTTTCAATCCCAAAAAATAATTAATCCAAGGTCCATATGAAAAAGAGGATTGAAGAAACCGAAGAAAACTCCGTTAGTTGGCAATACCCTTATTGTCACTGCATGTTAGCATCATGTCTTCCACTTAAGAGTAACCGAACAATAATTCCTTTATCAGTAAAATGAGTTAATAAGGAATGATCATTGGAATATTGTTGAAAATTAGTGGAAGTAATGGTAGAAAAAAAAAATTTAAACCATGCACGACAAGCCTGTTTGAAGCCATAAAAATATTTGTATTGTTTACAAACCAAACCAAGGGTAGAAAGAGGATATCTAGGAGGAGGCTCTATATATATATATAGTTTTTTGAGATGTCCATGAAAAAAGAATTCTTTGCATCCAATTAATGTAAAGGCCATTTATAGGCTTAGGCAACAGCAAGTAAAGTAGTACAGACATCGTGTCCACCAGAGAAAATATTTCATTATAGTCAATTTCATACTCTCATTTGTAACCTTAGGCAATAAGATGAGCTTTATACTTATCAAGGGAACCAACTAATTTGACTTTGATAGAATAAACTCGTTTACTACCAATGACAGATACATCATAGGGGGTCTAGAAACCAAAATCGATCCATGTCTGTTTAGCCTCTAGGGCTAAATCAATGATGATTTTAAACCAATGTTAGAGTTGATGATTGAAGAAGAAAATTTAACTTGAAACTTAGACAATCAAAATTACCACTAACCAAAATAGGCCTAACTATTCAATTACTTCCTTAACGCTCTTGACAGCCTGGCTAGGCTCTAGACAATTTGGCTGTAAGTGATACCATAAAAACAAAGGAAGAAATGGCAAAGAACAGGACGAAGAAAATCTTCTGTGTATCAACTTATCCATGCTACAACTTTACATAGATCTTTATACAAGGATTATATATCAATACAAGGAATGAAATGAAAGAAAAATATTCATATGATGATGAGAATAATTTATTTCATAATTTGCTCTAGCACATTGGGCAAATCAAGAATTGCACTTCAAATTCCGGACCTTAACATCCAGCTGCTCGTCGTGGTTTATGTTCAGAATGGAAAATGGGAAATGAACGGAGAAGTGGTGACATTCCCTAAAATCATCAATCAGTGGCCAACCATTTAAAGGATAACTAGTTGGTACCTATCTTTTGAGCAAGACGTTTCATTTTAAAATTTGACTGCTGGCTAATAACCACCATATTTCATAATATTTATATATGCATATATAAGGTAAATTTAGCTATATTCAGATATAATCAAGTCTATATTCAGTCACCGCCTCCACTCTTAGATCCACATAATTTATGAATTATAAAGATAAAAAAAAGTAAAAAAGTGACATAGCTTCGGAATTTGTGCATGCGGTCCAAGAATGAGAAAGATGTTGGATCCTGAATTTAGCTATATTTAAATGTAGTTAAGTCTATATTTCTCTCTCTATATATAAAAAATTTGTATTTGAAAGGATCTGAAATTACTTGCTCAAAATCCTTATGCACAACATGTCCTTAAGCTCATCCGCGTTGACATATTTGTAAAACAAATTGTTGGCTAACCTGGCACTTGATGCTCGGTCATGTGTCCACATTAGGCCCACCCACATGGGCCACCGCTGTTCAGTGAAGTGATGGCCACCTCATCCTTTGAGAATAAATAGAGACTTGGTTCTCTCTCTGTTTTAAGGATGCAGAGAGCCACCCTCTCTCTCCCTTCTCCCACTTCGCTGACCCTTGTTCTCTCTGGTGGTGCAGTTTGGAGTGTGGAGCATGTGGAGACTCTGATAGCCTCCCTCACCGGCCCGATGATTATCATAGCTTTTGCTTTAATAGAGTTTTTTATGCTCAATGAAAGTGACGCATTAGTCAGTGGGAGTGCACAAGCTAAGCCAATTCAAAGTGTACCTATAAAAGATAGTGCATAACTAAAAAGTAGTCCTAGGTTCAGATCTACGGTTATAGAGAAGTAAATGCAGAATTGTCCAACGTCAACATCTTGAGATTGAGAAGGATGTGTTCCTCTATGCTTTGTTGGATCTAGATGAGACATGTTCTATTGCCGAAGAACTTACTTCACTTGCTTATAGAGTGGTTAACGGGTATGGAGGATAAAATAGAATCAATGGCTAAGTTCCATATATGTGACTTGGTTGACTTTCCATCTGGGCGCAAATTAGTAGGACATAAGTAGGCCTTAAAGATATGATGAAAATTTTGGGATGCTTGGAGGCATGCTTTTCAAAAGCTTTAATCATTTTGAAAACAAACATAGCAAAAAACCTTAATTTTCAAGATTGCCTTTATGCAGTTCAAAAAATAAATCAATTAAAATTTAAAATAAATGACTAAGAAAAATACCTGAATTGCTAAATCCAATAATCTTCAAGTGGCACACAAGTGTATGCCCTCCAAAGATGATCCACATGAGAATCGATTCGAAAAAGCACTTCTATTTGCTTGCTAGACCTTCCTGGCAGCCTTTTGATCACATGCAGCCTTCTAATGTCTCTTTGGGCTTTCTCCTCTTAAAAAGCTTTCTAACAAGCCTTTACACACTCTAATAGCCTTCCTCTATCTCAACTTAGGGCCTTGTCTTAATATAATAGTGATATTAAGACAAGGAAAGAAGAACAGAGAAGAAGGAGGGCTTACAGGCTCTCTGTTTTTCTTCTTTCTTTTTGATTCACAGAATCCCTTCTGCTGCCCCCTTTAAATAGAAACGAAGGGGCGACATTGGATGGAGAGAAAGGGTGCCATCCAAGGGGCATGAAGAGGGGAGAGACGCTTTACGTGAGGAGCGCTCCCATCCACTCCTAGGGGGTGCCAAGTATCCAAGGGGTCTTCGGTTCAAACCCCCATAAGCCCATATTAAGCATTTAATTTATTAAATCATTTCATTAATAAATTTAAATGATATTTAATAAATTAAATTCATTTAAATTTGAAATAAAATGGTTCAAAAAAAAGGACTAAGGCCTTGGGTCAACTCAGTCAATCTAAACTAACCAAATCAGGTTGAAATTCGAATCCAATTCGAATTTGATCATTATAAAAAATCTAAAATAAATTCAGATTAAACTCTAGATAGGCTGTCTGTCCAACACGTGGCTAATATTAATTTAAGTCCAAATTAAATTTATTAGCTCAATCAGCAAGCAAATGGACCTAAATAGATTAAGTCAGGAGCTCGGGTTAGCCCACATATTCTAGTATGCGATCTTGGCCAACCAATTAGGATCCAAAAAATATTAATAAAAATATTTTTAACTTTTTTAATCAATTTTGTATTGTGTGTGACCCTCTGGGTTCCTCATTTAGCCAGTAGTAGGTTTTTGGTTTAGCCCGATTATGTATCCGACTATCTGAACAGGTCAAATCGGGCTAACTTAAACTGTCAATCTAGACTAACCTTCAAATTGACTTATGAAATCAATCTAATTGATTCATAAAAATCTACAAGACAAGATTGACGTCTAGCAATGTGTCATGCCTACCCAAAAGATGATAAATTTAGTAAAAATTACCAAAATACCCTTTAGTGGCAAGTTACCGTGCAATTCAATCATTTGATATTTTTTTAACCCGATTAAGTGATGGGTATGGATAAATATCAAACCCTCATATTAATCCATTTGAATCTCTAATTATTAATGAATACTCAACCAATGATAAATTAGAAAACATTTTCTAATTTTATCATACTTTGATCAAAGATTTTCTAAGTCAACATTTGATGAGATTACTTGGGATAAATACTCCTCTTACTAGGAGTTATCGACTCCTTATTGACCTACTCATTACCTTCATACATAATCCTCCATATCCAGCATCACTCCGTACATGACCTTTTGTTATGAATGAATATGAACCAAAATATGGATTCTTGTGTACAAGATACTATGGTGGTCACAGGTCTAAGGATTACTTACACAACTCCCACTTAGAGAACAATCTATTATGACAAGTAAGTAAAACTTTTATTTGATGTTCTCCTGTTAAACGAAAAACCAATATCCAATTTCTTTAGTGGGGTTGAGATCCCAATTCCTTATAAATTCCTTGAGTTTGCTTAACAAACATTTATAAGTTCAAGGATAGGAAATTTCCTTTCCAATTTCATCAACATTATACTTGCCTCTAAGACACTTATAGGCTTGTGTTTGCACAACAGACTATAATGTCTTAGTTTAGTAAGACCCTTCATTCTATATAATCATGATTGAATAATGTTACCCTTGAATTTGCTCAACAAAGTAACATTAACAAGCATACTATAAAGCATAATATGCACCAAGTCAAATTTTACATCAAACCCTAATAGTAAGCCTTGAGTTTGCTTAACAAGCCTACTATAATTTTGATATAATTTTGGCTTAGCATGAAGGAAGGCATTTTGTAGTGCATTTATAACCAATTAGCATTTACAATTCTAAGGTTTAAATTAATCGAATTGGCCAGGTAAGTGGAAGAGGTGTGGGAGTCCCCCGTTCTTGCCTTAGACACCAAATAAATTTGGTCAAGTAAGTAATGTAACTAATTAAAAAACCACATTCTCTTTACCTTCCCAGAACCACTTTTCTTAAACACCAATCGATCAATTAATCCTTAAAAAGGATTTGCTTCATGATAATATAACACTATAACTAAATATAATTTTAGAAGGGCTTTTACCATCTCGAGCACATCATTATGTTTCTAAGTATCACATATCCATTTATGTGCATAGTGTGTCATTAATCTTGCAACATAATGACAACTAATACTTCTAAACATATCTCTAAATTGATTAGGGTTATAGCGAAACCATAATCTTGTGGCATACAATCAATCAATACATGCTTCATCTCATCATTTCAACTAATACGTATATTAGCCCTAATATGTATCACAAAAGCATATGATTAAAAGCAATCATCCATTCTCATTACTTATTCATAGAATAAGATCATATCAGCACATTATAGGAGATCCCATTGAATGGAAAGAGAGGGCCTTTAAAAAACTTACTTGGCTCCTATAATCAAATGGCCATGGTGACTAACCCAATCCGATGTAGTTACTAGGACATTGCATTATATAAAGCATAATAGTCAATTATATATAACATATATTGCTAATTATGCATTAGAACATAATAATTTACTTACTTTAACAATCATAATAATAATCATTTTATAAATGTAATATAGTCATATCATTACATTATGCATATCATGCCAATTAGGTTAAACATAACTTACTATTTGCTATAAACATATAATGATCTAACAATTTAATTATTCATAATAGATTAATTTGATTTCTTCTTGAATGCATGAAAAGGCTCTGATACCACTGATGAAAATTTTAGGATGCTTGGAGACATGCTTTTCAAAAACTTTAATCATTTTGAAAACAAACATCTCAAAAAACCTTAATTTCCAAGATTGCCTTTATGCAGTTCAAAAGTAAATCAATTAAGATATAAAATAAATGACTAAGAAAAATACCTGAATTGCTAAATCCAATAATCTCCAAGAGGCACACAAGTATATTCTCTCCAAAGGTGATCCACAAGAGAATCGATTCGAAGAAGCGCTCCTATTTGCTTGCTAAAACCTTTCTGGCAGCCTTTTGATCATATGCAGCCTTCTAATATCTTTTTGGACTTTCTTCTCTTCAAAAGCTTTCCAAAAGCTTTCCAACAAGCCTCTGCACACTCTAATAGCCTTCCTCTATCTCAACTTAGGGCCTTATCTTAAAATGATAGTGATATTAAGACAAGGAAAGAAGAACAGGGGAGAAGGAGGGCTTACGAGCTCTCTGTTTTTCTTTTTTCTTTTTTGGTTCACAGAATCCCTTCTTCCACCCCCTTTAAATAGAAACAAAAGGACAGCAATCAGTATCATTGGATGGAGAGAAAGGGCACCATCCAAGGGGCATAAAGAGGAGGGAGTCACTTTACGTGAGGAGCGCTCCCATCCACTCCTAGGGGGTGCCAAGTGTCCAAGGGGTCTTCGAATCAAACCCCCACAAGCCCATATTAAGCATTTAATTTATTAAATTATTTTATTAATAAATTTAAATAATATTTAATAAATTAAACTCATTTAAATTTGAAATAAAATGGTTCAAAAAAAGGACTAAGGTCTTGGGTCAACCCAGTCAACTCAAACTAACCAAATTAGGCTAAAATTCGAATCCAATTTTAATTTGATCATCATAAAAAATCTAAAAAAATTATAAATTTAGATTAAACTCTAGATAGGCTGACCAACATGTGGCTAATATTAATTTAAGTTCAACTTAAATTTATTAGTCCAATCAGCAAGCAAATGGACATAAACAGATTAAGTCAGGAGCTCGGGTTAGCCCACATATGCTAGTATGCGATCTTGGCCAACCAATTAAAATCCAAAAAATACTAATAAAAATATTTTTAACTTCTTCAATTAATTTTTTATTGTGTGTGATCCTTTGGGATCCTCATCTAGCCAGTAGTAGGTTTTTGGTTTAGCCCAATTATATATCCGACTATCTGAATAGGTCAAATCGGGCTAACTTAAACTGTCAATCTAGACTAACCTTCAAATTGACTTATAAAATTAATTTAATTAATTCATAAAAACCTACAAGACAAGATTGAAATCTAGCAATGTGTCATGCCTACTCAGAAGATGAGGAATTTGGTAGAAATTACCAACATACCCTATAGTGGCAAGTTACCGTGCAATTCAATCCTTTGATATTTCTTTAACCCGATTAAGTGATGGGCATGGATAAATGTCAAACCCTCACACTTAATTTATTTAAATCTCTAATCATTAATAAAAACTCAATCGATGATAAATTAGAAAACCTTTTCTAATTTCATTATACTTTGATCAAAGATTTTCTGAGTCAATATTTGATGACATTACTTGGGATAAATACTCCTCTTACTAGGAGTTATCGATTCCTTGTTAACCTATTCATTACCTTCATACACAATCCTCCATATCCAGCATCACCCCATACATGACCTTTTGTTATGAATGAATATGAACCAAAATATAGATTCATGTGCACAATATACTATGGTGGTTTCAGGTTTAAGGATTACTTACATAACTTCCACTTAGAGAACAATCAAGTAAGTAAAACTTCCATTTGATGTTCTCCTATCGGATCAATTCAGTGAACTCATAACCTAATGAGCACCCACATCTTTGTATTAGTGTTCCTACACAAGTGGTTGTAAGACCAACGATCCTCACAATCGAGCATACATAAGATGTGCTAGTCTATCCGGATTCATCGATCCCCAAATCTATGATCCTATGACTAAGAATATTCTAGATTAGGGTTTATAGGTTTTAGGTCTCACTGTTATCTCTGTAACCCTAAAATCATTGCCTTATTCTATGGGGTTCATCATAAAAAATATAAGACACAACATATGATGAAATTAAAATTGCCTTTATTATCATTCTTGAGTTAAGAGAAATTACAAATTTTACCACTGATACAACAACTATGATTGGCTTTCAGGGCACAATTCTTTCAAGATAAAGCACAATGCAGTTAGGTCAATTGACAAATACAAAGTTCAGCTTGTGACAAAAGGCTATACTTAAATGTAAGGTATATATTATGAAGAGATATTTTTCTCCTATGATGAGATTTGCCTCTATTACCAAATTGTAGCTATACTAATTCATTCAGATTTGGAGCTATATCAGATGAATGTTAAGACAACGCTTCTTAACGGAGATCTAAAAGAAAAGGTCTATATGGATCAACCAATATTTTAAGGTCAAAGAAAAGGAAAGCAATGTGTACTACCTTAAAAGATTTATATATGGTCTCAAGTAATCGTCTAGGCAATGATACCTCAAATTTCATAAAGCCATCACATCGGTTGGTTTGAACATGATTAAGGAAGACTATTGTGTATACATTAAAAAAAATAGAAGATGTAATTTTGATTTTATTGTTGTATATGGATAATATCCTAATAACTGGGAGTAACATTAGGTTGATCCTGCAAAAAAGTGACTGTGCTTTGTCTTTGAGATAAAGGACATGAGTAAAATGAATTATATAATCAGAGTAAGGATTTTAAGGAATCGTGCTAAAAAGTTTTTGGATTTGTCTCAAGAAACTTATAATAAAAAAATCTTGGAATGATTCTAGATACACTATTTATGACCTAGCGATACCCCAACAGAGAAGGATTATACTTTGAGCATTGATCAGTGCTTTAAGTCAGATGAGGAAAGAGAAAGAATAAGCAAGATTCCCTATGTTAGTGTAGTGGGAAACTTAATATACGCTATGTTGTATACTTACCCTAATATTAGCTTTGCAATTGACTTAATTAGTTGATACCAAGCAATCCAAGACTTGCTCATTGATATGTTGTAAAGAGAATTTTTTATTACCTTTATAGCACCACTAATCTTGTCCTATGTTATTGGGGAGAGGACTTAAGATTAAAAGGATTTTTGTAACTTTGGTTGGACTGGTGATAGAGATCAATGCAAGTCCACCTTAAGATATGTGTTCATCCTTAGAGATGGAGTTTTCTCTTGATGTAGCAAAGAGTAGAGTTATGCTGCCCAGTCCAACATGAAAGGTGAATGTCTTGCTAGTTCGATTATTATTCAGGAGGCTGTATGGCTAAGGAGATTTTTAATATGATTCGAGTTAATAGCTAGTGCTCATGAGGCTATTCATATATGTTATGATAGCATGGCAGCATTGCAGTATGCTAAAGATCCTAAATATCATGATAGGACTAAGTATATTGATATCAGATATCATTTCATTCGAGTCATGATCAAGCAAAAAAAAGTTGCTCTTACATACATCCTATCCCTACTAGCAGAATAGTGGTTGATCCATTAATTAAGCCCATTGCGAGAGATGTGTTATGGCTCATATAAGGAGTTTGGGTATGTATATAGTTCGACAGATAGGGACCGTGTGTTATAAACATTGTTAAAACAAAATATTTGTTTCCATTATTTTATGATGTGCTTCATAACTGTGATAACATACAACACATATGTATATAAGTGTCACAGACTTTTATCAGCCCACTCACATGAATGATTGCTCTAATACTTTTCTTGTGAGAAGGATGAGGCAAGAGTGACCATAATAGATGTTTAAGTAGCAATTTTATAAATATTGCATATATTACATAGAGCATAAAAGTTATATGAATTGCAAAATTCTCCTAATAAATGAGTAGATAAAATAATGAAATACTTAACAACTTGAAGAGCTCAACATGAAGTAGCATCTTTCTTTAATGGCGCAGCAGCAACGAAAAAGCTTCCATAGATGCTTGAATGCTCTTAAAAGAGGGTTATTGAAGCTAGAACACCACTTCAAGAATCAGCAATAAATGAACTTCGGTGGCTTAAAACAATCAATACAATACTCCAATACACCTCTCTTACAAACAATAAATCTCTCTTTCAAATGATTCTTCTCATAAAGATTTTCACTTTATTTTTTACACAATTTTTTTTCTCTTTTTCTCTTTCTTTTTTCTTGCTCTAGAATCACTCTTCAACAGCTCAATATATAATCAACTCAGAAAAAATATAGCCATTACATGATTTTTGTGAAATAGAGAAGAGAGAGAGAGAGAGCAACATCACTAGGCAAGCTTACCTAAGGTATCCGACCATCCAAGAATAAAATTTGGTTGCCTAACTCCAGAGATTATGCCCAAGTGAAGAACCAAAGAAGCTCCAACAATAGAGTAAATAGACTAAAAAATCAGAACAAAAACCAGCCAACAAGAGTCTGAAAAATATAAACAGAACGACATCCTATTGATAAAACGACAAGGCAAATAGGAAAAGTAGTTTGCCAATCCAAAATCCAGCAAACCAAAAGAATAAAGTCGGCATTCCAATCCTTTGAGCCAGCATGCTAAAATTTGAATCATGGAGATACCAGCTGTGAGAGTAAATAAATTAGCATGTCAAAAATTCTCATTAGCATGCCAAAATTGAAGAATAGGGAGCCAGACCGAACGTCTTGAAAAATTAGCATGCCAACCCATCAACTAGCATACCAAAATATGGAGCACAGGGAGCCGGCAAAGAGCTAAACAAAATTAGCATGCTAACCCATCAACTAGCATGCCAAAATATGGAGTACAAGGAGCCGGCAGAGAGCCAAACAAAATTAGCATGCCAACCCATCAACTAGCATGCCAAAATTAAGTGCTAGAGAGCCCACAGAATGTCATGCAAAATTGATATCCCAATTCTAAAATTTGGTCTTCCAATTTTATAAAGTTGGCCATCCAATTTTCAAAAACCAGTAGGCTAATGAAAAGGGTATCAAATAAGTTTGTTCATCCAATACCAAAATAAGTTCCAAGAAGCATATTATGGCTTTAAAAAAATAGAAAAAATCATAGTGAAGCCATGGAAGAAACAAAAACTATGTAGAAATTTTAATTTAAAAGAGAGATGTTATATTCAATCCAATAAGCAAGAAAATAGAAATGAAGTGAAAAATGGGATTCACAAAAAAATTATCCAAACTCAGTTCTGTATATGTAAATAAATAAATATATGCACACAAAATACTTAAAATCCGAGTCCTATGAAAAATTTATTTCGCATTATAAATTTCTTTTGAAATCATTTTGACATGTAAACATATTTATAATAATGTTATTTTACCTATGTTACCTATCATTTTGAATCATAATTTACCTTGGGTTGAAGCAATACCATCTTCTTGATGATTCATCTGAAATTTATTTAACTCAACCATAAGATTATTAGTATCATACTTAATTGTTTTGTTGTCATTAAAATCAATATAAGGCCAACAATCTTTTCCTTTTGATGATGACAAAATCATTAAGTATACAACAAAAAATAAGAAATTTCAATCATAATATTCCTTGGTACTTTGAAAGTATAAGATAATGCGTGCCAAAATTTAGCGTATTGTACTGAAACTCTAAATTTCAAGAACACTTAAAATATGATATTCAAAAGATATATTGCATAACTTCTCCTTTGGTTTTGAATATACACATTGTTTTGAAATACCATGATGTATGCATTTCTCTCTCATGATATGCTATTCTATTTTCTTTTAAATGTATGCTTTTCTTTTCTTTTAAAAATACCGCAATGCATGCTATTCTCTCCTATGAATGCTATTCTCTCTCATGAATAAAATGTATATTATTCTCTCTCCCATGATTGAATTCTCTTCTCCATAATTGAACTGTATGCTATTCTCTCCCCCTTTTTTCCATCAATCAAAAAGAGATGAAATAATGTGCATAATTTTTCTGTTTGTCTTTTTTTTAATAACAACAAGGAATAGCATAATTAAGGCATAAAAAGATCAATCATTCAATAACAATCATCATTCATTCAGTTAATACCAATTAAAAAATAATTAAATTTAGGATCAAAATATCACTTTTTTATATCAAAGCAGGGTAGCATATTTTAGTTTAATACCAATAAGAAAATATATTCAGATCATTGCATCATACAAGAGTTGATACCACATTCATACATTAAAGCATTTATCACAATAAGACATTTAATGCTCAATACATCACAGTGTTTAATGCATCAAAGTATCCAATTATTCAAATGAATTCTTTTTTCTTACTAATTTAAAAATGTGTTAAGATACAATGTTAACAGATACCATTTAAAAAAATTTGATTTCATATATGCTTACATTTTTCTTCCCCTAAATATTTTAAATTTGATCTATATGCCATAAGAATTTTATGCAAGAAATGATGCCAATATCATATAATTCAAACATTTTATAAATGTATCATGCTAATCTCAATATAGATATTTCATAGCAATTACCACGTATCAAATGCATATTTCATAAGATATTTTGTATCACCTCTATCAAATCCTTTTTATTTCATACATAAACAATTAATTATAAGATATGATTAAGAAATAATACCAATTATAATGATCCAAGACTCACAATAGAATCATGTCAAGTAAAGAGTATACAAATCAAACTGATACCAATAGTTGATGATACCAATTGTAGCACATTCATGCTTCTATAAAATTTAAAATTAATAATTTCTTCAGTACCATTAGCATTTAATCTACACAATGAGCTTATAGGGTTATTGATACATTGTTGCCGATCATGGGCCCATGACCTATATCACCCGACAAATGTACCAATATATTTGGATTTCTTTATGCCAATTTTTTCAAGATTTTTTTGATGTACTAGGATTGGCTTATGAAGATTTTCTTCTTTGATTACTTGATTTGAAGTCCGAGAAAGTAATTTGTGTTCATCCATCATTTTCATCTCGAACTCCCTCGGCATGAACTTAGCAAATTCTTGGCACAAGGTATCATTAGCAGTACCAAATACAATGTCATCTATAGAAATTTGTACTATCAACATATTATCATTTTCTCTTTTAATAAATATGATGCATCAATATTTATATTAATAAATTTATTGCTAATCAAGAACTTAATAAACCTATCATACCACATCCAGGGTACTTGTCTTAAACCATATAAAACTTTGTTCAATATGAATACATGGTTTGAAAACAATTGATTTTAGAAACTAGATGGTTGATCAACAAACATTTGTTCAGAAATATATTCATTAAGGAAAGTGCTCTCAATAACCATTTAATATAATTTAAAATTATACAATATGTAAATACAAAGAGTAATCTAATAGTTTTTAATCTATCAATAGAAACATAAGATTCATCCAAATCAATTTCTTTTTCTATTGCAATTACCATGCTCATCCAACTTATTTCTAAAAGTCCATTTAGTTCCAATAATTGAATGATCATGTGGTCTACTAACTAGTATCCATTATCATGCATGGCATTTATGCTCTATATAAGGAATAAAAACTAAATTATTACATACATGCCTAAATGATGATCTAGTCTTAATATCATAAGATGGATCACTTAAAATTAACTCTTTAGGATATTATGGACATATCTCCATTCTCTTTCAAATTCAGCTTTACCTAGAGATTCATCATAAATTTCTTCTTCATGTATCGCTTGTAACATTGAGTTCTTTTTCTCTTCCAAGGTGAGCTCCTTGATTTGATCTTTAATTTTATCTGCATCATTTACACTTTTCTCTTCCTTGATGAAAAATCATTAAACTTATCGAATATAACTTGAATTTAAAGTCCTATCATTTCTTTTTACTATAATCATTACAAAATTTTTAAAATAATGATTTTCAAATTCCTTTCTATGAACACTTCTAATGGATAAAACAAGAACACCTTTTTCACTTGAAATGCTTCTAAAAAAATTTTAAAATGTAGGAAAAGCTTTATCTTTATTAGCTAAGAATAGAATTCATGTAAATCAAGAAAATCATTAGTAATCATAAATCCATATTCAATGGTTCTAACAATCTAGAAGTTGAAATCATATTTTTAGACTTAAAAGAAATTTTAGTTTGTTTTCCAAAAATTTTCATGCATCACAAATCTAATCTTTTTCAAAATTTAATTTTGGCAAACCTTTAGTCAATTTTTTTTTTGAATGATTTAGAAAGAAAAACTATGCTAACATATGTGAGTCTACGATGTCATAACTAGATTCATCAATTTTAGCATTTATGATAACTAGACAATCAAAACTATGGTCATTCAAATCAATAATATAAACATTTTCAATCCTATGACCAATAAATTTCATGCACATATTAGCAGGGTTAGAAACTATGCAAAGAGATGATTCAACAAATAATTTTAAAATCTTTATCATAAAATTGGCTAATGCTAAGCAAGTTATAATTCAATCCATTAAGAGCAAGATATTATCAATTAAAAATAGAGGGAGTGATACCACTTTTACCAATGCCAATTATTTTACTTTGGCCATTATCTTCAAGATAACCACTCCTCCATTATTAGCATCCAAAGTGATGAAATGAGATTTATCATCCATCATGTATCTTGAACACCCGCTATCAAAGTATTATTTTTTTTTTCGCTCTACGAGTTGCAAGACACACCTGCATCCAAAATATCAAGTCTTGCTCCTAGGTACCCAAGCTTTCTTGAGTCCTTTAGGATTAGTCAAGATGGTTCCTTTTGGAACCCATATCCTTTTAACATTGTGTGTGTGACATACATATGCTTTGTGTCCAGATTTACCATATTTGAAATATGTAATATCAGTAGAATCATTAGCATGCACATAAATATTTTTTAAAAACTTTTATCTTTTTAAAGGATCATAACCAAAACCGACTTTGTTGTAAATAGCTCTTTGACTATTAATAATCATTTCTAATTTATTTGAGCTTAAAGTAAATTTATCTATAATAGATTTCAATATATCTACTTTATTTTTTAAATCTTTATTTTCTTTAAGCAAAGATTTATTTTCTTTTGAAAATCTTTTTTTTCCAAAGTTAAGTTTTTAACTTGAATTTTTAATTCTTTATTCTTTGAACTAAGTTTTGCAAAATTATTTATCAATTCATAAAATGCATCATGTAATTCATCAAATGTAAAATCATCTAAAATACTTAGACTTACCTCATTATCATCGGCCATGAAGCAAAGATTTGCCTTTTCATTCTCCTCTTCTTTTTCGAAGCTTGGTTACTATTGCTCCAAGTGGTTACTATAGCCTTCTTTTTGAATTTCTTGGGACCTTTCTTTAGATATGAACAATTGGCTTGTAGTGTCCCGACTTGTTGCATTCATAACATATTAATTACTTCATATTCTTTTTCATTGCTAGGCTCTCCTTTCAATAATGCCCTTTTTCTTTCTTTAAATTTTTTTCTCATAAATTTCTTAAATTTTCTTGTAATGAGAGCCAAATCATTATCTTCATCACTATCACTTGAGCCCTCATTTTTATCTTTTTGGGCAGCACACTTTAGTGCTATAAATCTTTTATTTTTAGACTCTTATTCATCAAGATGTTGATTTTGTTGAAGCTCATGAGTCATCAATGTTTCAATCAATTCTTTAAGAGATAGAATGTTAAGGTCTTTGACTTCTTGAATGACAGTGACTTTAGCTTCCCAAGACCTAGGCAATGATCTTAATATCTTTCTCACAAGATCAGCATTAGAAAAAGATTTATCAAGGCTTTTTAGCCCATTAATAATATCAGTGAATCTTGTGAACATATCAGAAATACTTTCATAAGATTCTATTTTAAAAAATTCATATTTATGCACAATCAAATTTATTTTTAATTTTTTGACTTGATTGGTACCCTCATGGGTAACATCTAATCTATCCCAAATTTCTTTAGCAGATATGCATGTAGAAATATGATTAAATTCATTAGCATCTAAAGAGCAATATAAAACATTCATGGCTTTAGTATTGAGTTGAGCCATTTTCTTATCAAGCACATCCCATTCCGTTTTTGTTTTGGGAACAACAATATCATCAGATTTAATAGTGGGTGTGTGAGGTCCATTGACTATGATGCTCCATAAATCATAATTAAGTGCTTAAATAAAAATCTTCATTCGTGCTTTCCAGTATGTGTAATTTGTGCCATTAAAACATGGTGGTCTATTGGTGGATTGCCCCTCACTCAATATAGAACTCATTTGGGTTGTCATGATCTTTGGTTCAAAGCTTTTTTAAGACTTAAAATCAAGAGCACCTGCTCTGATACCAATTATTTCCCAGATATAACAACCCAAGAGGGAGGGTGAATTGGGTTTTTCAAAAATTAATAGACTAACTAACAAGTATGTGCACTTAAATATTTTTTACAATTAAAGAAAGTATAGTGTAGTAAAGATAATATGCAAGCAATAACAGAATATATCACACATAAACACAACAAGATTTATAGTAGTTCGGTGCCAATCCTGCACCTACATCCACTCCCTAAGAACATCTTGAGAATTTCACTATCACCACTAGCCTACTTGGCTAGCAAACTTATTTACGGGCACAAGCAAGCCTTACACACTAGCCCTCCAAGCTAGTCTTCTTGTTTACGGATACAAGAGGACCATAGACCCTAGCCTTTCAGGATAGTTTTCTTATTTACGGGTACAAGGGGACCTTTTACTCTAGCCTTCTGGGCTAGCACACTTGTTTATAGGCACAAGCAAGCCTTATAATATCAAGAACAATAATATCAAGTTTAATACAAAATGCTCCTAATAAATAAGCAGATAAAATAATGAAATACTTAGCAACTTGAAGAGCTCAACACAAAGTAGCTTCTTTCTTTAATGGCATAGCAGCAACGATGAAGTTTTCGTGGATGCTTGAATGCTCTTCAAAGAGGGTTGTTGAAGCTAGAACATCACTTCAAGAATCAGCAATAAATAAACTTCGATGGCTTGAAACAATCAATACAATACTCCAATACACCTTTTTACAAACAATAAATCTCTCTTTCTAATGATTCTTCTTACAAAGATTTTCAACAAGATTTTCACTCTATTTTTCACATGATTTGTTTCTCTTTTTCTCTTTCTTTTTTCTTGCTCTAGAATCACTCTTCAACAGCTCAGTATATAACCAACTCAAAAAAAATATAGCCGTTACATGACCGTTGTGAAATAGAGAAGAGAGAGAGAGCAACATCACTAGGCAAGCTTACCTAAGGAGTCCGGCCATCCAAGAATAAAATCTAATTGCCTAACTCCAGATATTAGATGCCTAAGTGAAGAACCAAAGAAGCTCCAACAATAGAGTAAATGGATTGAAAAATTAGAACGAGAACTAGCTAGCAAGACTCCAAAAATACAAATAAATCGACATCCCATTAATAAAATAGCAAGGCAAATAGAAAAAGTAGTATGCCAATCCAAAAACCAGCAAACCAAAAGAATAAAGTTGGCATTCTAATCCTTTGAGCTAGCATGCCAAAATTTGAATCATGAAGATATCAACCGTGAGAGTAAATAATTTGGCATGCCAAAATTTCTCATTAGCATGCCAAAATTGAAGCATAGGAAGCCAGACAAAATGTCATGAAAAATTAGCATGCTAACCCATCAACTAGCATGCCAAAATATGGAGCACAGGGAGCCGACAAAGAGCCAAACAAAATTAGCATACCAACTCATCAACTAGCATGCCAAAATTAAGTGCCACGAAGCCCACAGAATATCATGCAAAATTGGCATCCCAATTCCAAAATCCGGTCTTCCAATTTTACAAAGTTGGCCATCCAATTTCTAAAAACCGGTAGGCTAATGAAAAGGGTATCAAATAAGTCTGTTCATAATAAATTCCAGAAAGCATATTATGGCTTAAAAAATAGAAAAAATCATAGTGAAGCCATGAATGAAACAAAAACTTTGTAGAAATTTTAATTACATAAGAGATGATGTATTCAATCCAATAAGCAAAAAAACTAAAATGAAGTAAAAAATGGAATTTGCCAAAAAAATATCCAAACTTAATTCCATATCTGTAAATAAATAAATATATGCACACAAAATACTTAAAATTTGAGTCCTATGAAAAATTTATTTTGCATTAATTTTTTTTAAAAATCATTTTGACATGTAAACACATTTATAATAATATTACTTTACCTATGTTACCTGTCATTTTGAATCATAATTTATCTTGGGTTGAAGCAACACCATCTTCTTGATGATTCATCTGAAATTTATTTAATTCAACCATAAGATTATTAGTATCATACTTAATTATTTTGTAGTCATCAAAATCAATATAAGGCCAACAATATGCCATTAAGTTGCATGAGTTGCAAAGAAATTGCTTCAGTTAGAACTCAGATAAGATTTAAAGGAGTCAAATATGGAGTATGTATATCATTGTATCCTCATATCCATATCGAGCTTAAAGTAACCGAATGAGAGCATATATGTGTGTGCTTGGGCTAGACATTTTTATAATATCTGGACTTAAGTTCGTACAGTATTTGAGTTTGACATAATTTATTGAGTGGGAGCTCTATCATAGTATGCATTGTGTATTGTATATACTAAATGAAGGGAGAAATAGTCTCCGAGGCATGCATATTTTTAAAAATTGATAACTATTATCATTGCGAAAATTAAAAGATTACATATTAATCTATCTAATATGCATCAAGATCATATCTTTGCCTATATATTCAGGGTCGTTTGATATAAAATATGCATAAAAAAATATCAAGATCATATCTTGATCTTCAAGATGACTAGTCACACTATTATCTTGAAGCATGCCTTAAGATCTAGGGATCAAATCACTTACCTTAAGAACAATAGGTAAATTCTTATTGCTCTGTAGCCATTCAATCGTCCGGCCTCTAGAATCGTCCACGCGAAGCCCCGAATGATCAGATTTCCGGAAGTGCTAGCTCGCGGAAAAATAGCTTTGCTGTTCTTGAATCCTCTCACTTGAATCTTCCTCCAAGATCTATCAGGCTTCCGCTAACACCAGAATCACCAGGATTTTCTATTCTAACATTTTAGAATTACAATCCACAACAATTTAGAATTACAATCCATGATAAATCGTTCTATTTTTGTTCTGTGTTCTCTGGTGAGGGAATGCCCTCTATTTATAGTCTTGATTTAGCCTTGACATTTAATTCTGATATTTAAGAATCCGTCGTTTGGCAAAAGCAAAGAGATGCCAAAGGCGCGGCGCTTGGTTTAATTCTGACGTTCAGAGAAAACCAAGGAGTCACCGCGTTTGGTTTAGTTCCTTCGTTCGGAGAAAACCAAAGAGACGAGGGATAAATCCGACATTCGGTAAATAAATGTCATGCATTAAATTATATCTCATGAGATGAGATTTTAGCCATCTCATCATATGAGATCCATATTCGAGAGGTTTGGGTTCTGATCTGAATTTATTTGACTTAACCCACATAGATCATGGTCCAAGCCCAAATCAAAATTGGCTAGTCCTGAATCTATTTAAATTCAAATCAAGTCTAATTTCAAATCAATATTTGAAATTGACTTGTCCTTCTAATAGACTTAAACCAAATTGAATCTTATTCAGTTGTACTTAACCCAATTGAGATAATTCAATCAATCAAATTGATTAATTAAATCATATACGATTCTCAATCGTTGATCAGCAAATAGATCATCCTAGGAAACTTCTATGCGTGTGACTCTCTAGGTTCGAACCTAAGCCGGTAGCATAAAAATAACTTTCTATACTAATCGATGTGCCCATCTAGCAATGGAACCCAACTCCGGATAGGTCGAAGAGTTTCCGAGCAAACTCCAAGAACCCTAAGAAATAGTTACCGTATAATTCATCCTCTTGACCACAAATGCTAAGGATGGCTTAAGAGCCTGTCAACTCTAAACAGCAAATCCATAAAGTGATTTCAATTTTAGTGATCATGTGACTTTCACATGAAGTGCCTTGGCCAAGGTCTTGCTAAATTGAAACACAAGCATTTCTCCTTTTAATGGGATAGGTCAAATTCCATCTTGATCCACAACTGACTACCACAAGTACTTGACTGCACCCAGTAACCTTTCGTAGCTGGATTAGAAATCCAGGTGGTCCGGCACCTAAGTACAATGAGTTGCTTGTAAGCCACTGGTTGTGATCTTCAGGTCTGAAGGATACTTATACCTATATCTTCTCGGATTAACTCTTAACAGCAGAGTATCCGAAAATGAGTCACGTTCAGTGAAATGTACTCATACACTTTCACCTGTATGTCATACCAATGTCTCTACACTCCTTGGTTAAGAGGATAACCAACAAATATGATATACAACATCCTATAATTGATAGTACTATGGCCCTGTCATAGTATATCATTTGGTCGTGAACTCTTTTAAGGACCTTCTAAGATAAATCCTCCTTTATCGTGAGGAAGATCCTAAGGGCTTCATTACTTTCAAGAGTATTAAGAAGATGTTCTTGTAATGAATAAACTGTCAAATAACTTTTATTAATATATCAATTTATATACAATTTACATCAGCACAATCATCAAATGATTGGCTTTAGGATACAATTCCCAACAAACTCCCACTTAGCCTAAAGCCACTCATTACAGTATCTAATACCCATCTTCAACTTATAGTTGTCAAACTCCTTGATGCTGAGTGCTTTAGTAAATGGGTTACCTAGGTTTTCCTTTCCATCAATCTTCTGAAGATTTATGTCATCTCGGTCTACTATCTCTCGAATAAGATGAAACCGGCGCAGTATGTGCTTGGTGCGCTGATGTGCTCGTGGTTCCTTTGCTTGAGCTATGGCACCAGTGCTATCACTGTATAACAGGACTGGTTCATCTATGAAAGGTGTCACTCCAAGCTCAGAGATGAACTTTCGCAGCCACATAGCTTCTTTCGCAGCATTGATGCAGCGATGTACTCTGCCTCGCACACCAAATCTGCCACTGTATGTTGCTTGGAACTTTTCCAGCAAACAGCTCCACCATTTAGGATAAACACAAAACCTGATATACGTTTGCTATCATCATGATCTGATTGAAAACTAGAATCAGTATATCCAACAAGTTTCAAATCAGACTCTCCATAGACTAACCACTGGTCCTTAGTATTTCTCAAATACTTAAGGATTGTCTTAACAACTTGCCAGTGTTTTTCTCCTGGATCAATTGGTATCTACTCACTACTCCTAGTGAGTATGCCACATCTGGTCTTGTACATGTCATGGTGTACATAATCGATCCTACTGCCGAAGCATATGGAATTCGACTCATACGTTCTCTTTCATTAGGAGTTGTCGGACAATTCTTCTTAGAAAGATGAATTCCATGGCCTATCGGAAGATAGCCTTTAATTTCTTGGAATTCTCCATGCTAAACCTCTTTAGCACTGTGTCAATGTACGTAGATTGGGATAAACCTAGCATCCTCTTAGATCTATCTCTATAGATCTTCATCCCTAGGATGTATGATGCTTCTCTCAGATCTTTCATGGAGAATTATGATGATAACCATGTCTTTATTCCTTATAATGCAGGGACATCATTCCCAATTAAGAGAATATCATCCACATATAATACAAGAAATACAATAACAGAATCGTTAGCCCATTTATAAATGCAAGGTTCTTCTTTATTCTTAATAAAGCCATAAGATTTGATCACTTTATCAAATCGTATGTTCCAACTCCTTGATGCTTGCTTAAGTCCATAAATAGACTTCTGTAGCCTACACACTTTAGACTCGTCTTCAGATATAAAACCTTCAGGCTGTATCATATACACCTGTTCTTCTAAATCATCATTTAGAAAAGCGGTTTTAACATCCTTCTGCCAAATCTCATAATCGAAGTGTGCTGCTATAGCTAGCATAATCCGAATGGATTTCAGCATTGCCACAGGAGAAAACGTTTTGTCATAGTCAATACCATAACGTTGACGATACCCCTTGGCAACCAGACGTGCTTTATAGATCTCTACCTTTCCATCTGTGCCTCTTTTCCTCTTGAAAACCCATTTACACCCTATGGGTTTTATCCCTTCGGATGGGTCAACTAATGTCCATACATTATTGTTCTTCATGGAATCAAGTTCGGATTTCATGGCATCAGACCATTTATTAGAGTCAGTCCTTTGCATAGCATCCATATAGGTGATCGGATCCTCGTTGTTCTCATCGAGTTCAACAGGATCATCGTTCTGGACCAAGAAACCCAAGTATCTGTCCGGTTGATGTGGTACTCTACCAGATCGCCTTAATGGTGCATCTAAAATGGGTTTTGAGTTTGATCTAATCAACTCAGATTCTAGGGGTTCACTGGTTTGTGTTGTTCCTTCTACTTGATGAACTTCTTCAAGTTCAACATTAGAGCTATTTGTTCCTTCACTAAGGAACTCCTTTTCAAGAAAAACTGCTCTATTACTAATGAACAACTTTTGTTCTTCAGTATTGTAGAAGTAATATCCTTTTGTTTCTTTCGGATAGCGATGAAAAAATATTTGTCAGATTTGGGTTCAAGTTTGTCTGATTTGCACGTTTCACATAAGCCGGACATCCCCAGACTCTCAGATAGATAATAACCAGTTTATGTCCATACCACATCTCATGTGGAGTTTTAGAAACAGACTTACTTGGAACCTTATTAAGAATATGACAAGCTGATTCTAATGTGTATCCCCAAAATGATATTGGCAAGCTTGCAAAACCCATCATGGACCGAACCATGTCTAACAGAGTTCGATTCCTTCTTTCCGACACACCGTTATGTTGCGGTGTTCCAGGAGGAGTCCATTGGGAGAGAATCCCATTCTCCTTTAAATATGTCACAAATTTATTGGAAAGGTATTCGCCTCCTCGATCTGATCGAAGGGTCTTAATATATTTTCCTATTTATTTTTCTACTTCTTTATGATATAGTTTGAACATTTCAAACGATTCAGATTTATGTCGCATAAGATAGACATAACCGAACCTAGAAAGGTCGTCTGTAAAAGTAATGAAGTAGTAGTATCCACCTTTGGCACAAGTGCTCATTGGTCCATATACATCAGTATGTACTAGACCCAATAGCTCTTTGGCTCTTTCACCTTTTTCAGTAAAAGATGACTTGGTCATTTTACCAAGAAGACATGATTCACAGGTAGTTAATGACTCACAATCATCAACTCAAAGGATACCCTCCTGAGTTAACCTGTTTAATATATTCTTATTGATATGACCCAGCCGATGGTGCCAAAGATAAATATCTGTGACATCAGTTGTTCTAGGGCGCTTACTTGATTGGTACACTACATTCACATGTTGTGATAATATATAAATACCATAGATAAATGCCCAGTCATTACAGTGACTCCATTCATAATGATATTCAAAGTAACATCCTTTATTGAAATTTCATAATTATTTTTGGCAAGAAGGCCTACAGAAATTACGTTCAATAAGAACGTTGGGCAAAAATGATAATTATTTAGTATAATGACATTTCTATTGAAAACTATTTCAAGAACTCCTAATGTCAGTACTGGAACTAATCTTCCATCGCCGACATTTAGGAATCTCTCATTGTCCTCAAATCTTCTGGTGACCTGTAGTCCCTGCAATGAATTGCAAATGTTAAAAGGACTCCCGGTATCCAATACCCAGGTCTAATTATCATATATAGAAAAATTACAAGGTGTTATCATATAAATACCTTATTGAGCAACATCTTGCTCCTTTTTCTTCTTTGGCCTGTTTGGATCAAGTATGGCAATGTAAAGAGGACAGTTCCTCTTTCAGTGCCCTTGCATCTTGCAGTGAAAGCATTCAGCTTGACTTTTATCAACTTTCTTCTTCTGCATCTGACCCCTTATAGATATCCTAGCATGTTGCACCCTTTTATTATTCTTTTTCTTCTTCCCTTTCCAAAGGGTTTACGCCCTACCTTAGATCCTTCAATCACATTAACCAAACCCTTATAGAACTGGTTATCCTTCTCAAAGTTCTGTAACAACCCCAACAAACCGTGGTAGTTGACTGCAGGCTTTGTCATTCTAAAATGAGTAAGGAAAGGTCGGAAGGATGGAGGCAAGGAATTCAGGATCGCATCTTTTTTCAACTGCTCATGTAAGGGAAAGCCGAGCTTGCTTAGGAGTTCTATCTTCTCGATCATGTACAATACATGATCAGTGACAGGAGATCCATCTCTCATTCGAGCATTGAAAATGACACAACTAGTCTTGTACCTTTCAACATCGTCGGGTGTGACGAAAGATTCATTCAATGCTTGAATGATTTCTTCTGGCTGAGCATTCTCGAACCGGCGACCGAATTCATCGTTCATTACTGCTAACATGATACAACGCACGCTAGTTCTATCATTGAGCCACTTCTGATAAGTGTCTCTCTCAGAACTTTGGGTGTTTGCATTAGGTATCTTTGGTGCAGGATTATTCAGAATATATAGAATCCTCTCATGTTCAAGGATGATCTTAAGTTTTCTGAACCAGCTATTAAAATTAGAACCATTCAATTTGTCACTATCCAATAGGGACCTTAATGATAAATTAGTGGCCATGTTCTGCATAAGGAAAAACTAAAGTTTATTAGTATATAAATTGATTCAGTCTAAAGACTTGGACTTTAGTCTAAAGATTCTCCTACTATTTTGTTCAAATTGGCAGCCTCTACACCTCAATTCGAAGAATTATTCTTAATTCTTTAGTGGGCACTAAGATCTACATAAACTACATACAGGCCCAAGTGAAGCTTAGCTAACCCATATGTATCTAAGAGTAGGTTCAAAACCAATTGTTTCCCCAAACAATTCTTAGTGTTCAGTTTTGCCCCATGTACCTCTTCAGCAGGCATGAAGTGCCTCCACTGAAAGTTCTGGTTAGGTCCAACTATTAAATGATATAATCAGTGTAACCTATCAATAGACAACCAAGCCCGAGTGAAGCTCGGCTCACCTGACTGTTTATTTAATAGTTACGCTGACTTATCATATAATGAATGATAATTCCGATGGTTGACAAGCACCAGGCATGGAATGCCTCCAATGATTATCAAGACATCGGACTCATTATCACCCACCTTAATGGGAGGCTATGATCTAGTTATCATATAACTATTTCATTTAAGGACCTAATAATTTTAGAGGATTTTAATAATATGAAGATAAATTGATTAATCAAGTTCTCCCACTGAATCTATGAAATTGGTAGAATGAAACAAGATTAAGTCAGGTTAAGTGGCACCTAAATCAGTCATACTGATATCCTTACAGGCATGGGTCAACCCGAATCAGGTAAATATCTGAATCATAAATGTTCACCACAATGACCAGGTGAGAGAGATCGATGGGAGGGATATGTCATTAACTCGTTAAAGATGCATCAATACGAGTAGCTCCCAATTAAAAACCATTCGATCGTTGATCCTAGAGCAACTTGCCATCCCACCTTGACATCATATGGTTAACCAATTCTGATTTGACCATCTAATAGATTCATGCTCAACCACGGAGCCTAATCTACTTCCATTTGGTTTAATCAAAGAGAAGACTTGATCAACTACAACTATTGTTTGATTTAGAGCATTCTTAACCTATTCTAATTAGATTTGAATAAATACTCTTTTAGTCCAGTTGATTTAAACCTTAGAGTCTAACCCTTTATGGACCCGATTTAGCTAACCCAAATGATTAAATATATTTCATGTTAACATGTCATATATTTCAATCAAGCATAATGTTACTACTCATAATTCTTATATTTAGATCATATCTAAAAAATTATGAACTAATATTTGACATTCAAATAAAACTCTCATAAATATTTGTATTTTTATAACATAGACATCATGCCATCATATATCATATCTATGTTTTTATACTAAACATGCAAATATTATGGTTTTATACAACATCAATATGTATCAAATATAAAATATCTTTTGAGAGTATGTGTAATCTATGTTTTGATGCCAAAGCACAATTTAAATTTTCTTTAAACAAAGCATCAACGATAAAATAATCGCACGGCAATATGTCACAGAATACCTCATTGAATGGGTAATTCGATTTTCAATCCACCTGGGACCATATGTGTTGACCCAATTGAGGATTTGATGATTAACAAAACTATTTGAGTATAACATTTGATGTTACTAATGATTTTGATTAAGTTTTTCAGATTATAAGTCTATTTGATGATCAAAATCAAGAGGCAAATTCAAGTTCTGGTTTGAATCTAATGTCAAGGTAATTGCAGACATTAGAGTCGACACATAGATCACAGAGCCGACTTCGGAAAACGGCACAGACTTAGAGTTGACTCCGGGACTATGAGAGCCGACTCTATCAGAAATAACAGAACGATGGATTTTCAGGCCACAACTTAGAGTCGACTCCCAGACTGTTAGAGTCGACTCCAGAAGAATTTTGTGCCGACCCCAGAAAAGTCAGAGACGACTCCAGATCGAGCGGATTAAATAATTTTGAGTTAGAGCCGACTCAGAAAAGTTAGAGCTGACTCCAGAATGTTAGACACGGCTCCAGAACTATCAGAACGACTCTAAACTTTATCTTTATCTATTTTAATCCCAACGGCTATTGTTATTTATGGATCTAATCCTTTTTACACTTGCTTCTAACGGATAGTTTCACACTATTTGTGGATTAATCGGATCTATAAGAAGAGGATTGATTGCATCCCAAGAAGATAAGAAAAGAGAAGAAAAAACAAGAGAGAGGCAAAAAGAAAAGAATAGAGAAAATCTTTGAGATCCATCAGAAAAGAAAGAGGGAAAACCTGTAAGGAAAGATCATACTCATTCCCCAAAAGAAGAGAAAAGATTCCAAGCCTTTGCTGTTCTATTTAGAAGAAATCTCAAGAGAAGGAAGAAGCCCTAGTTTTTCTAATCTTCTGAGTCTCAAGAGCTTCATTCAAAGGAAGATCCATTCAAAGGAAGAGAAGGAAGAAGCCACCAAGATCTGCGAATCAGGCTTTGGTTCCTAATCTCTTATTATTGTTTCATTATTGTATATTTGCTCCTTGAAGGAGCAGTTTGTTTTTGTAAAATCAAATACTGTTTGCTAGGTCAATCTGGTGATTGATTCAGTTGAGGCTATTAGCCTTGTGCAAGCATTAGCTTGTGGTTTTAGGTTTTGTGCTGGTGAGCCTTGAAAATCAGCTGGGTTCGTTGTGCACCCGGGAAAACAACAAGTTTGAGTTGTGAGCTTGCAAAATAACTCTGCTGTAATCAGTTTGATTATAGTGTGGACCCAAGAGGTACTTGGGAGTGGACGTAGGTGTAGGTACACCGAACCACTATAAAATTTTTGTGTTTGCCGTGATTGTCTCTTTATCTTCAACTCTCTATTTATAGTTGCTTAGTTTTAAACTTGTGAATCTAAGTTTTTATTTCCGCTGGGGGTTATCTTTCAAAAGAGTTTAAATTTTTGAAAAACCCAATTCA
>UESW01004744.1:131242-171478 GCA_900491605.1 Calamus simplicifolius | reverse complement strand
TCTTAAAAAATTTAAGACCTTTTAAACAATTTAAATTGAGTGCAAGTGAAAGGATCAACTAATAAGCAAAGCACAAACATAAGATATGAGAGATAGAGAAGAGACAATAGACACGGCAAACACAAAGATTTTATAGTGGTTCGGTGTATCCAACACCTACGTCCACTCCCAAGATTCACTTGGGTCCACACTATAATCTCTCTAGATTACAGCCGAGTTGTTTTCCAAGCTCACAACTCAAACTTGTTGTTTTTCCGGGTGCACAACGAACCCAGCTGGTTTTACACGGGCTTACCAGCACAAAACCCTACACGTTGTTTTTCACGGGCTCACAACTAACCCAAACACAAGCTATACCTAGCTTGTCCCGAGTTTAACACTTCCTCTAGTTTAATCCCTCAGATTAAACTAGACTCAAACAAATAAAATGAGTTTAATTACAAGCAGCTCCTTTTTGAGCAATATTTCAAAATAGAAATTGAGTTTAGAAAAGCCTGATTTTAGAGCTTGAGAGCTGGCTTGGCTTCTTTGGCTTCCTTCCTTCAACTCCTCTTGATGTTGAATCAGGCCTCAGCACCAATTTGAATTTGAGCTTTGGAGTTGGGTTGAAGCTTTTTCTCCTTTTTTTCTTGAAATGTGGAAGACTTTGATTTTGAACGCTTTGGATTCCTCTTGAGCTTTTTGGAGTGGAGTGGATTTGAGCTAGAAGGTTTTCCTTTCAAGATTCAAGCTCTCGGATTTTTGAAATGGGATTTGTCTATCTCAGATTTTCTCTTTTTTTTTCTTTTTCTTTTTCTTCTCTCTTTTTTTGAACAATAGACTTCCTTTTTATAGATTTCTTTTACACCTCTTTTGGAATAAAACTATCCGTTGGAGTGTACCTTCTATCAAAATATATCCGTTAGAAATGAGTAAAAATAGAAAAGTTACCGTTAGAGCTGATCTGGCAACTTCGTTTTTCGTTCCAGGTGGGTTGGAGTCGACTCTAACTTTTCTGGAGTCGGCTCTAGCTCGAGGCGATTTAAAATGTTTTCCGGAGTCGTCTCTGGCTTTTCTGGGGTCGACAAGATGCTTTTCCGGAGTCGACTCTAACTTACCCGGAGTCGACTCTAGGTTGGAGCCAGAAAAATCGACTTTCTGCTCCGTCTGTGAGAGTCGACTCTCACAGTCTCGGAGTCGACTCTAATGGCCGTGCCAGTTCCGGAGTCGGCTCTGTGATTCTCGGAGTCGACTCTAATGTCTGCATTTCTTACCTAGACATTAGATCGATCCAGAACACATTGTAACACTTGATTTTGATCTTTCAATAGTCTTATAGGCTGAAACACTAAATCAAAATCATTAGAGCCTTCAAAAATTATACTCACATAGTTTTGTTAATCATCAAAATCATCAATTGGGTCATCAAAAGAGGACATGAGGCCAGAGCTGAAGAGGTTAGAGTTGAGGAAGTCAGAGGAGAAGACATTGAACCATCTGCTGGACCTTCTTCTGCTGGACCTTCTGCTGGACCATCTGCTGGACCCTCAGAAGCTGGACCTAGCTCTTAACTTCCACATCAGTCAGCATTGGCATCTGAAAGATTTTCTGAGGAGCAAATAGGTCAGCTCAGAGCTTTACTGGCTGAGTATGATAGTCAAAGATTAAATGATATGTGTAAATTAAGAGAGGAGTTCAATCAATTAAAGGATGAGATTAATTCAAGACTTGACATGATTTCGTTTTCAATTAGCAATTCCGTCGAATCCTTTAGCACTGATCTTCATAAAATCTTTGAAAGGATGGAAGGCATTGCAGACGGTTCTGGAACTTATCTTCATGCTACCAGTCAACTGAAGAAAGATATCGACCTCGCCGTCTCTCAAATTGAAGCTGTCTTGAAAGTTTAAGAAGACCCAAAAAGATGATGTTATGGAAATGATTGGACATTTAAAGAAAATTATGTATAAGCATATTTGATTTTGATATTCCATCCTAGGTTGTATCTTAGGATTTCTTGCTTTCTTTCTTAGCATGTATCTAGGATTTACATACTTAAATCTGTCATTTTAAAATACATGTAATGGATCTTGCTTTGAAATACAAATGTTTGAATGAATATTACACTTTTATTTCAAATTTATCTTTGATTGAATGTCAATGAATAAGTTTCCTATCTTTATGTTTATTCGAATCAACATTCTCGCTCTAATAACATTCTTTATTGCTCTTAAACTCACCTTAGTGTTGATAACAAAAAAGGGGGAGAGATAAGTGTATATGCATATAAGAAAGACATATATAAGAAAGAGAAAGAGAAAGAAAATGAAGAACAATTCTGAGAATAGAAAGAATGAGAATTTTTAAAAAGAATTCAGTTTATCTACATAGGGGGAGCTATTCAATGCAGGGGGAGCTTAATAAATTTCTCAATATAAAGTTAAATCATTTTGATTGATGTCAAGTTTTATTTATTTTTATTCATTTTAAATATTGGCATCAAATTCTCTATTAGGAAGTCTCTAAGCTTTAACAATGTCCATAATTCTCAATTCAAATTAATATTTAATGCATATACTCAAAGTTTTTGTCATCATCAAAAAGGGGAAGATTGTTGACCCAATTGAGGATTTTGATGATTAACAAAACTATTTGAGTATAACATTTGATGTTACTAATGATTTTGATTAAGTTTTTCAGATTATAAGTCTATTTGATGATCAAAATCAAGAGGCAAATTCAAGTTCTGATTTGAATCTAATGTCAAGGTAAGATTGCAGACATTAGAGTCAACACATGGAATCACAGAGCCGACTCCGAAAAACGGCACAGACTTAGAGTCGACTCCGGGACTGTGAGAGCCGACTCTATCAGAAATAACAGAACAATGGATTTTCAGGCCATGACTTAGAGTCGACTCCCAGACTGTTAGAGTCGACTCCAGAAGAATTTTGTGTCGACCCCAGAAAAGTCAGAGACGACTCCAGATCGAGCGGATTAAATAATTTTGAGTTAGAGCCGACTCCAGAAAAGTTAGAGCCGACTCCAGAATGTCAGACACGGCTCCAGAACTATCAGAACGACTCTAAACTTTATCTTTATCTATTTTAATCCCAACGGCTATTGTTATTTATGGATCTAATCCTTTTTACACTTGCTTCTAATGGATAGTTTCACACTATTTGTGGATTAATCGAATCTATAGGAAGAGGGTTGATTGCATCCCAAGAAGATGAGAAAAGAGAAGAAAAAACAAGAGAGAGGCAAAAAGAAAAGAATAGAGAAAATCTTTGAGATCCATCAGAAAAGAAAAGAGGGAAAACCTGTAAGGAAAGATCATACTCATTCCCCAAAAGAAGAGAAAGAGATTCCAAGCCTTTGCTGTTCTATTTAGAAGAAATCTCAAGAGAAGGAAGAAGCCCTAGTTTTTCTGATCTTCTGAGTCTCAAGAGCTTCATTCAAAGGAAGATCCATTCAAAGGAAGAGAAGGAAGAAGCCACCAAGATCTGCGAATCAGGCTTTGGTTCCTAATCTCTTATTATTATTTCATTATTGTATATTTGCTCATTGAAGGAGCAGTTTGTTTTTGTAAAATTAAATACTGTTTGCTAGGTCAATCTGGTAATTGATTCAGTTGAGGCTGTTAGCCTTGTGCAAGCATTAGCTTGTGGTTTTAGGTTTTATGCTGGTGAGCCTTGAAAACCAGCTGGGTTCATTGTGCACCCGAAAAATAACAAGTTTGAGTTGTGAGCTTGCAAAACAACTCTGCTGTAATCAGTTTGATTATAGTGTGGACCCAAGAGGTACTTGGGAGTGGACGTAGGTGTAGGTACACCGAGCCACTATAAAATTTCTTGTGTTTGCCGTGATTGTCTCTTTATCTTCAACTCTCTATTTATAGTTGCTTAGTTTTAAACTTGTGAATCTAAGTTTTTATTTCCGCTGGGGGTTATCTTTCAAAAGAGTTTAAATTTTTAAAAATCCAATTCACCTCCCCTCTTGGGTTGCTATCTGGACCAACAATATGGCCTTGTGATAAGTTTTAGCCATAATTACAATTAATGAGAATATTAATTTACATGCAATAAATTAGATCATTAACGAAACCATGGCTCTGATACCATTTGAAGGGAGAAATAGTCTCCGAGGCATGCATATTTTTAAAAATTGATAACTATTATCATTGCGGAAATTAAAAGATTACATATTAATCTATCTAATATGCATCAAGATCATATCTTTGCCTATATATTCAGGGTCGTTTGATCTAAAATATGCATATAAAAACATCAAGATCATATCTTGATCTTCAAGATGACTAGTCACACTATTATCTTGAAGCCTACCTTAAGATCTAGGGATCAAATCACTTTCCTTAAGAACAGTAGGTAAATTCTTATTGCTCTGTAGCCGTTCAATCGTCCGGCCTCTAGAATCGTCCACGCGAAGCCCCGAATGATCAGATTTCCGGGAGTGCTAGCTCGCGAAAAAATAGCTTTGCTGTTATTGAATCCTCTCACTTGAATCTTCCTCCAAGATCCACCAGGCTTTCGCTAAAATCAGAATCACCAGGATTTTCTATTCTAACATTTTAGAATTACAATCCACGACAATTTAGAATTACAATCCACGATAAATCATGTATTGTTGTTCTATTTTTGTTCTGTGTTCTCTGGTGAGGGAATGCCCTCTATTTATAGTCTCGATTTAGCCTTGACATTTAATTCTAATATTTAAGAATTTATCGTTTGGCAAAAGCGAAGAGACGCCGAAGGCACGATGCTTGGTTTAATTCCGACGTTCGGAGAAAACCAAGGAGTCGCGGCGTTTGGTTAGTTCCATCGAGGGATAAATCCAACGTTCGGTAAATAAATGTCATGCATTAAATTCTATCTCATGAGATGAGATTTTAGCCATCTCATCATATGAGATCCTTATTCGAGAGGTTTGGGTTCTGATCTGAATTTATTTGACATAACCCACATAGATCATCGTCCAAGTCCAAATCAAATTTGGCTAGTCCTGAATCTATTTAAATTCAAATCAAGTCTAATTTCAAATCAATATTTGAAATTGACTTGTCCTTCTAATAGACTTAAACCAAATTGAATCTTATTCAATTGTACTTAACCCAATTGAGATAATTCAATCAATCAAATTGATTAATTAAATCATATACGATTCTCAATCGTTGATCAGCAAATAGATCATCCTAGGAAACTTCTATGCGTGTGACTCTCTAGGTTTGAACCTAAGCCGGTAGCATAGAAACAACTTTCTATACTAATCGATGTGCCCATCTAGCAATGGAACCCAACGTCTGGATAGGTCAAAGAGTTGCCGAGCAAACTCCAAGAACTCTAAGAAACAGTTATCATATAATTCATCCTCTTGACCACAAATGCTAAGGATGGCTTAAGAGCCTGTCAACTCTAAACAGCAAATCCATAAAGTGATTTCAATTTTAGTGATCATGTGACTTTCATATGAAGTGCCTTGGCCAAGGTCTTGCTAAATTGAAACACAAGCATTTCTCCTTTTAATGGGATAGGTCAAATTCCATCTTGATCCACAACTGACTACCACAAGTACTTAACTGCACCCAGTAACCTTTCGTAGCTGGATTAGAAATCCAGGTGGTCCGGCACCTAAGTACAATGAGTTGCTTGTAAGCCACTGGTTGTGATCTTCAGGTCTGAAGGATACTTATACCTATATCTTTCGGATTAACTCTTGACAGCAGAGTATTCGGAAATGAGTCACGTTCGGTGAAAATGTCATACCAGTGTCTCTACACTCCTTGGTTAAGAGGATAACCAACAAATATGATATACAACGTCCTATAATTGATAGTACTATGGCCCTGTCATAGTATATCATTTGGTCGCAAACTCTTTTAAGGGCCTTCTAAGATAAATCCTCCTTTATCGTGAGGAAGATCCTAAGGGCTTCATTACTTTCAGGAGTATTAAGAAGATGTTCTTGTAATGAATAAATTGCCAAATAATTTTTATTAATATATCAATTTATATACAATTTATATCAGCACAATCATCAAATGATTGGCTTTAGGATACAATTCCTAACACTAAAATCGATAAAATAGAAGATGACATGATTAATTCCCTTTATAAGTCATATAACTATGCAGTATCCTTAGACTTAGATTTATATCATAAAGTTAGAGTTCAAGATAACTTCTTCATTTTTATCGTACAAAGTTATAAAATATACGGCCACATGGGCCAATAATAGAAAGTTAATTGAACAAAGATGGATTGAAACGAGTGTTTACAAAAGATTATTTGTGAATACACCTTGAATTTGTGATCCATAAACCTGACAATTATGTGCTTAGGTTGCATATGATCACGGATGCAAATGCTTGACTTAGTGATTTCAAGGACTACTTAGAGTTGAGTTTTTTTGAGAGGTCAAGAGTACTTGGTTTCATACAATCAAATTTTCTATAACAGAAATAAGATTGACGTGATCATATGCTGGTTAGTTATATGTTAACTTAATGCAGCACTTACATTGCATATATTATATTGTTCGTGAGTTTTTTTCTTTTGTCAGATTACACATTTTACCGTCCTACATGAAAAGAGAGATGAAATGAGGCTGTAAATTTTTTCCTACGTAAATGAGTAAGAAATTGTTGATTGACTTGATACTGGATGCAAGATGATACGTCCATATTAGACTCATCTATATGGGCATATCCCCGATCAGTGAGGCGATGGCCGCCGAGGTCCTTTGAGAATAATCAGAGAGACTCAGATCTCTCTCCATGTTAAGGCCGCACGGAGCCATCCTCTCTCTCTCCCTTCTCCCTCTCCAGCAATCCTTTTCTTCTTAATGGTGCAGTTTGGGGTGTGGAGCATACGGAGACTTTGATAGCCTTTCCCGTTGGCCCGACGATTCCCATCACTTCCGCCTCAACAGAGGTAGAACCTCTGTTCTTCCATCCTCCTCCACAAACAAATTCAGAATTGATATGTGAACAAGGCTGGTAGGGCCTCCATGGGATGCTGGCTTCAATATTTATTTGTTTGCAGTCTTGTGCAGTTGCGTCCTAAATCACAAAATAAATGGATCCCAAGTTTCACCCATGTCATTCTAACGAAGAAAGTAATCCCAGAGAATTAACTGGACAGTGACAAACTATATATATTTTGAATCACTCGGCGGTGAAATGTGGCATCCGCCTAATTAAGGAGGAAATGTCAGAGAATGAAGGTTCATTAGACCTCGAAGTATGAAAAATTTTATTTTTTGTTCCAAAAATCTCTCATCTTCTTTTTTTTTTTTTTAAGGGCCATTTCCTTAATCTTTAACAGTACATATACCGGTGGCTTTTATTGTGTTGAAGACCTTTCAATCAATTTTTTTTTATGCTGCTTCTTTTCCAGGGAACTTTATGGGCTCATGGACTGTTATTATGGTAGATGTGACATGGCAATTCACAAAAGATGAGGCACCGAAGAAGGCTTTTAGATAAAGAATGGGACGTGTGAGGCAAATGTCCAGGCCCGTGCTGATATGACCTTCCACCAGCAGTCAGATACGTTAAATTCCAATAGCAACTGTTAACTTAGCCACCAGTGGCACAGAGTTGATATCAGATCACTATTTTAATTATGACGGCACCAGCTTATCCAAAGTCATCGTTGTGAACTGGCAAGACGTAATCTAATATAAATGCTATGATTCCTGCGTTTCAAACTAAGGCTTCTTGCAGGCTCGAGCTTCTCACTCGGACCCTCTAATCCTTTTTGTCTGGCATGTTATTAGTGTATGCATTTTTTAAAGAGCTGGTCCCCGTGTCACCTTCATGATTAATTTGGATTGGAAGGAGTGCGGCAATTATCATGAAATATATGGGTTATGTTGTTCGATGCATCCAGCCACTGAAGTTATAAGACTGCTTAAAAGACAATGGATTTTGGTGTTACAGTACGCATCTACGACTTGGTCATTTTCCCCACTCCTCGTACAGACTGAACGTTGAAAAGTTGCATGAAGACGCGAGAACCAATGGTCGAAGTGGTCTCCAATGCTTTATTTACTTACCTTTGTGCTGCTTAAACTTCCATTCAATTATTAAGCTTCTTGCCTCTCATTCTTCTTCTAATTTTAATTACCTCCAAGCTCTCAATCGACATCGAAAGAGAATAATTTCCCTTGAACACAATGCTCTCTCTTAATTGAGACCTTTGCCATGATTAACCAGCAAATCTTCCAACTTTGACTTTCATTCGTTTTATTGTAACAAAAGATATCTATACTGGCATTTAGTAAATTATAAAGTGATAAAAGTTTCTATCTAAATAATCATGAAAGGATAAGAATCCTTATTTAATGATGAAGGTATAATTGTAAAGTGGTTAAAAAGATCTTGTTTTATCGAACAAAGAAAGCATTCAACTATTTTAATAATTAAAAGAAATTATATGCGCCCTTTTTAAGTGATAAATAGATCTTTCTTCATTAATTTTTATAGGCTACAATCAGATTTTGATGTAAAAAATTTATGAGTGACTATGATAATTATATTATGAGGCAAGAAAGGCGTAACTATATTTATAATATAAACTAAATTTTAACCTATTTTATTCAGATTCAAAATAAATATCTTACACGAACTTCCAGTGAATATTTTACACGAACTTCCAGTGGGACGATATGACTCTCTGGCAGTAAGCAGCGAGCAAGCGAGCATTACGTATGGCCCATATGGCCATATTCGAGCTCGCATCGCTGCCACCTTTGTGTCGTCTTATCCTCCCTGTCCAAAAACAATTCCATGTCCAGCTAACATCGTACGGCGGAAATGGGCGTTAATTTACTCAGGAGACCTTGGAAATTAATTAGTTGGAGCTGCCTTCTCTATTTATGGGCTTGCGTCCAAAGACTTTGTTATGATGCACCTGGTGAAACTAAGACTAAGAGGAGGCTCTGACCGCACCGACTCCCTGCCGCCATGAGTTCGAAGAGACTTTGCGACCTTCTTCCAAACTGAAGGCTTTTTCCATGTTGGCGTTTGATCAAAGCCTGGCGAGGAGCTGACCAACTGTTGATTGGCGCATGCGATGGCATTCAAGCACCAGATGGAGGATCGAGATATCGTATGCCTCTCTTTACTTCTGCATGTAATTACTATTGTGCAAAGGGGCCGAAGGCAAAACTATTAACTGTAGCACAAATAGGATTTAAAGTTTCATCAGTTCTAGCATAGTGTTAACAGCTATATGGTTTGATGTATCTGAAAAGATATATATTGTTAGATTCGGATGACGTTATTACTGAAGGCAACTCTGCTATATATGATAATATTAATTATTGTTGGAATCAGAATCATTGATTTATTTTTATCCTCACTTTGGAAGCTTAAGTGCATAATATTGGTGAAGGATAACATCCAATACAAGCACCAAGGGAGCAAAACCAAGTAGTAAATTATTCGACAAATACAGTGGTTAAATCAGCGATTTTCCTTCGGATTTGGCGCAGATTCTTAAAGCCCAAATGCAAGAGGTAACCTTCTTTAGAGACTCTTTATCATTGTGATTAAAAAAAAGAAACAAAATTATTAGAGAAGTTTATCTTCAATGCCATCTTAACTTCAAATGAGACAACCATTATCCGGCAAGCCTTGTCTAGCTCCATATGGGAACCGTACTAATTGAGGGAGAAATTGTGGAGAAACTTTTGTTTAATTTTGTTGAGGTGGTTTTTACATCGAATTAGATGGAATTGGAGAGCTAGGTGACATTAAGTCAACAGATGACAGTGAAGTACTGTACCAAAGATTCTAAGAAAATCTGACAAGAGTATTTGTGCCGAGAAGAAGGAAACGAAGCACAACTGTTCAAAATGTGATTCTTAGCCGGTTTGTCGGAGCAACGGGAAAATAATTTGGACGAACTCGAAGCCCCAACGAATGAAGTTTCGCAGGGATGAACAGCCACAGCGAAAAGTTTTACGACAAGCGAATCTTCTAAAAGGTGGGAAAAAACACTTCTTGGTTACGACATTTGACTTCAAAATATTAATCTGCTTCCAAGCAAATGAGCTTAGAAGCTCAAATTCTTTCAATATGCTGTATATATATGTTTCCATCACAAATTTAGATAGAATGTGATCATCTAACCTCAAATATCTTTTTTCAAAAGAGAGGAGATTCGTTTATACGATAAATAACGAGAGCGCGCGGTTATAATCGAATCCAAAACCTTTAGTTGTTAAGCAAAAAGTATCATTAATTACTGAGAAAAGACCCCAGCGCATGAACCTCAAATGTTATGTCAATCTATGTAAGGTGTCCCACAGGGCTGTTTAAGAGTGAGAGTGAGAGTTTATAAGAGATCTGTTTCCCATTCCTCGATCGACTAACCACACAATTGTGACCACTTATTAGGGCGGCAACACAAGGCCAGATGTGGGGGTTTTTGGTTGGTCCCTAGCGTGCATGTGGTCCACCATGGTGGGGGTCCAGGACGATTGCACCATCATCGATACGAGAAGAGGGTGGAGAACCGTACGTAGATAGCAAGGCCAGAACTGGTACATGGAAATTTTTTTTTGGTTACAACTGATACATGGACATGGAAAACGCCATCCCCCTGCATGGTTTTCTCTCAAAAGAAAACAAAGGCAAAGCGAAAAAGTAGTCCACAAGGACGCCAAAATTTGGACCTTTTCTTGCGGATGGTCTTCCTTTTTCCTTCCCATGAGTCGGTGTCACGCCAAAGAGACTCCCCTTCTCTTTCTCTCTCTCTCTCTCTTTATATATATATATATATATATATATATATATATATATATATGATGACTATGTACAAACCGCACACGGGAAAGAAACATTTTGTATTGTTCTGAGTCATCAATATCAGATGTTGATGATAGCTTGGAGAGGAGGTTATGTAGCATTTCCTCCTGCCGTCTCAATGTGTGGTTAGAGAAATCCAGAACACGTAATTGATGGAAGCTGGCGGTATCGTCAGCTTTCTTTTTATTCATTTGTGCCATGCGCATTAGGAAAAGCACCGGAGGTTATGATTTTTCTAAGAGGTCTTAGTGTCTTACCAATGCCACTTGCTTCTTTGTGATTTGGAACCTTTAAAACTTATAACCATCCAAATATAATATGAATAAATCTCTTTAAGGCATTAAAATATAGCATAAAATTAGTCTTTCTAAAGTCAACTACAGGACAACCGTGCAAGACTTAATTGGGTTAATTAATTTGTATACAGTATACACCATCCCATCTATAAGTCCAATTTCTAAAAGTCAACCTACATCCTTCCACCAAAGAAGGACGAAAATACAGAAGCAATTTTTTTTAATATAAATTTTAAGATTGTAAACATTTTCACGTTAACTGAGTTTAGTTGGATTTGTAAACGAAGAATAAAATATTATATGTGTTTGAAATAAGATGAATATAGAAGAGGTAAGAATGCTAGCTGTTAATATTTGTTAATGTTATTAATGTTAAAAAAAGGGAATCGAAGACAGTGATAAAATTATTTAGCTTAATAGTTTGAGGATATATAAAAGTGAAGAAAAAGTATTATACCCCTCTAAAAGAAAATAAAAAATCGGCATGAATAACTTTTTACTCTCTTTAACGTAATATTAAAGCACCAGCATATCAATGTATAATCCGTGACAGCCACAGGAGAAAAGCTTCCATGGAATTCAATAAACCGATTGATAAGTGGGAAGGGATGATGCCTACTGGTTCCAACGACACCTATGCCGTGGTGCTTTTCCATACTCGTGACCTGCCCTGCTGAATGGGCCAAGGTCTCATCATGAACAAACTAATCTCTAGCTCCGTATGGCACTACATTAATTGTAGAGATTTCTATCAAATCATGTAATTTACGTCAATGCATCAAGAAGCAATGCAGCAAGATTTTCCAGTCTTGCTTCCATATAAAGAGAGAATAAAGCAATGCTTGCTATAAAGAATTAATCATGAATAATTATCTAAAGAATCAAATGGAAGGAGAATATCTTGGAAAAGATTAACTGAGGCAGTAAGAATTTAAACCATATAGAGTCCACAAAAGATTCTGCATCAATATGCCTCACAATAATCATAAACTCAAAGGTTACGCAGAAGAATTCCATGGCATTTTTATGATCAACTGCATGCAAATTCAAGTCAGACTAGTTAAACCATGAGTATCCCGTTCTAATTAATAACATTACTAGCTCTCTGAACTCTACCTTATTAATCACTATTTTTTTCTCCAAGGGTGCAAGTACCTGAACAAACTAATTCATATTATGGGATGTTAACAAGATGATTAATTGCCGGAGACTTTAATTAACAACATAAGCAAGCATACTATGATGTCAGGTATAATACTCATATAATTATGATGTTAGCTATAATCTTTTCATGTGTAGTGTCATTATTTCTTGTTCCAAAGATGGCCTGCGTTTGTGATATACCTAATTGTACCAAATTCTACTGTGCCAATAATTAACAGATGTATTCTTCTATCAGTGCTGCATTGGCATTCAATCACCCATCTTTTCTTTCATCTCATCTACTCTCTCAAATCCATTTTCTCATGATTTGAGCTAGTCGTTGCAAAATCTATCCATGCGCCTACCGTAGAAGAAGCGGCTCCCAAGAACCTTTATTTGGGTTTGATCTCCTACCAAGAGAAACCCATGAGAGTAGAGATTCGAGAAAGATTGAGTTCTTGCTGATTATTGCTTGTCTGAATGTTTATTCTGGTGTGCTTATTTTTCGGGCTATCTTAAGAACTATATATATAAGTTCATTGCTCCAGAAATGAGCACGGTAATTTCATCTGTTTTCGGATATATAACTTGGTATGATGTGGCAAGGTAAAGGCCATTTAAACTTGAATAATTATAAGAAATTAATAATCAATAATCATGATCAACCTTGACCCACAATACTGAGATATGAGGACAAATTATAAACTATGACCATTAGGCTTCGAAAATTGACTTAATATTTCAGTCAGATCACAATATTAACCTCAAACAATGATTTAACAATAGACAATTTATGTAAATAACCTGACAACAATCAATTAAAAACAATAGCCTATATAAACGGAGCTCATCAAGACCTGAAGGACTTAAGTTAAAGGAGTGCCTATATATATATTATTGCGTATAGCTTACCATCGTGATCGACCTTCCTAAGAAAAAATAATAATAAAGCAAAAGAGCAACTTGACAAAGAAACCAATAGAGGAAGGGAAATCAGCATTTGCCCTTTGCCAGCAAAAGAATCAACCTCACGCACTCGAAAATGCCAGCAGGTATGGGAAAATGACTAATAATTAAGACCAATGTCTTATTCTTCGAGGAATCCTATCCCACTTTAAAGAAAGCTACCTTGTTACGCTGTAAGATGCAAACAAGCTGGGAGCAAAACTTTCCCATTTCAAGCCATTTTGGGCTCCACTGAGATAAAAAAAAAAGTAGGACGATGAACTCGCCATGGTTAGTCCCACGCCAAAACATTTCAGAAAAGAGCACCGGACCCGAGATCGATCAGGCCCCCCGATTGTTTGGTTGCGGCCATCCAAATTGGAGCGCACAAAAGACAAGATCTTCCAATCTCCACTGGAAGAAAAATGATTTTTAAACAATAAAAAAGCGTAAAAATAAACACCCACCACACCTTCCACACCAAATTAATCGACTGCATGCAAAGAGGGAGGGGAAAAAAAAAAAAGAGAATAAAAAATGCCTCAAGTCCCCGACTTTCTGCACCAAGCTAACCTCCTACAGCTAACAAAGATGCCTTGGTCCTCGCAAACCGCAGCCTTCTGACGAGACCATGCTGTCACACCGGGTTGTAGTACTAATGGTGCTATTGATAATAGAGATAGAAGTAGTAGCCGAATTGAGAAAGTAGTGCTAAATGCTAATGATAAATTGATAATGATAATGGCTCCGCTAGCTTGCACCAAACCAAGGCCATGCCTTCTCGACTTCTGGTCTACAGAAGAGAGAGAGAGAGAGAGAGAGAGAGAGGGAGTGCAATAACATCTGCGTGCTTTCTAACATAAATCCAGTGAAAGAAAGGGAAACGATGAAGTTGAACAAACAAAGCTATCTAAACTACACTGTCCTTCTCAAGCCACATTAGAATTCCAGATACAAAAGACAAACCGGCTTCTTCTCTCCCAAAAGAACAAAATAACCAAAAACCGAACATAAAATGTAGCACATCCATGTCTCTAGAACCAGAATACCACCAGCACCCACTTTCCACCATTTCCCATTTTGCTACGTGAAGGAAGGAGTAGTAATTCCCGTTGCTCCATCTCATACAACGGTCTCAGCCCCATTGAGCGATTGCACTGATACGGGATCTAGCGGCAGTGGTGGTGGTGGTGGTGATGGTGATAATGCCGATGGCACTGGATGGTGGGTCTCATCAAGCAAACTGCTGATGGTGCGAGCCTTCACCGTTCCGATCTTCTTCCTCTTCTTCCTTGTCAGCTGCTTCTCCTCCATATCCTCCCCCCCTCCATTATCAACTCCCAAAGAGTACTGCTTGTCACTTGCCTTCTTCTCATCCTCTTGTGGCGTAGGACATGACGATACCACCCCATCCCCTCCACCCTCGGTGCTCTTCTTGGGCTTGTTACCACTGGCTTGACTTCGCACACTGCTCATGCTCCTCAACCTCCCCTTTCCCAGATGGTGCTCGCAGAGAGAGTACCCGACGAGCGTCTGCTGGCAGCACCGCCATCCCCTACCATTGACTCGGCTGCACCTCGACCCCTCCATCAGCACTGCCGGGCTCCGCCGCTTCTTCCCATTGGATCCGATATTCCCATTCGCCATCAAACCATCGCCTCCACAATCAGCACTAGTGCAATTATTCTCCACTTGACTGCTAGCCTTTGCCCTTGCCTTCGCCTTCGCTGTCTTGTGTTTCTCCACTGGCTTCTCTTCGGATCTCCCATTCCCATTCCCATCACCATCATGTCCTCCTCTTCTCTTCTTCGGCACGAACACCGTCTCCCCGAGCTGCGCCTTCTCCGAGACCAGTGCAGTACTGGAGCTGCTCCCAATCCTGGGGAAGTAAATAGATACCCAAAACGGAACTCAACTGGACTAAACTTGTAACCCATCCCCACTTGCCATCTCTCCTCCAAAGCCTCCCACTCCACCACTCTTTAACTCTTGTGCAATGGAGCACCGCAAGTTTGTAGTGAGCTAATAACTACAGAAAAGAGGTGCAGACGTGTGTGCAAGTGTGTGGATGGGTGCATGGATGGGATAGGATGGGATGGTATAATGGATCATGCTGGCATGTATGCTATTAGCTAGAAACTTGGGATGCTTTTCCTCTTTTTTTTTTTTACCGCAAGGAATGGGAGAGATATATGAACTACTTCCAAAAGGGAAAGAGGGGGGTTTCGGGTATTTTATTTTTACCTACCTCTTGTCACTATTAACTCGGGCGTTCCATCTCTTGCTGGAATCCATCATCTCCTCTTCCTCCTTGACCACCTCCTCCAAGACCTGCAAACCGCGGAGCCCCAGATAGCCCACCCATGATGAGATCAACACGAACTGCTTTAATCCCCACATTGCACCCGCCAAGGAACCAAGAAGCAAGAAGGGGATCTGACGGGTGGAGAGAAACAGAAGAACAGTGCAGTTGAGAAGAAGGGAGAGCGAAGCGGGCTTACCTGGGCATGGGTGAGGATGGGATGGGGGCGAGCAAAGAAGCTGGGTGGGGTGCTGCTCCATTCTTTGCTCCTTCCCGTGGTTGGATGATGACCAGAGGGGGCTGGAGTCCCATTAATGGGATCCATCCCCCTCCCATGGGCCTCTATTGGCAGATCCCCATCTTGGTGCAACCCTTCACCTTCTCCTCCTCCAACTCCCGTTTCTTTTGCTGCCTCTCTTTTATTTGGTGGTTGGAGTGGAAAGAGAGATGGATCTGGGGTCTGCGGAGGAGGGGAGGAGGAGGTGGGGAGAGGGAGTCTTCTCCGGATCCTCATGGACGGAATTGGGAGAGGATAGATGGATGGATGAGAGAGATATAGCGGGGGTGTAGATTTGGGAGAGTGCAAAGGCTTCCTCAAGGGACTAAATAATAAAGAGGGGCTTTTGTTAGGTTTTTCTCTCCTTTTTTTTTTTCTTTTCTTTTCTTTTTATTTTCTTTTCATTTATTATTATTATTATCAGGGTGGAAGTATTAAATTAAATAATAAAGGGGTGGTGCGGTTCCTGCACTACTAGGGACGAGCAGAAGGTGGGGGAAGCCCGGCGCGGAGCACGTGCGGTCGGGCTGGCCGGTCTGCCACAGGGGAACCGGCTGGCGGCGGTGGAACCGTACGGATATGACCGGGAGATAAATGGGTGCCAAGGGGTGGACGTAAATTTATATTTCGTGCGACGTGATTATTAGCCAATTAATAAATAAAGTTAACTGATTATGGTTTTTTTTTTAATTTTTTGGGTGGGGCCGACGGCGGGGAGTACGACATACAAGTCTATGCGTTTGGGCTGGCTTTAACCGGCGGGGCCCAAAGAGTGGAAGGGTGAGCGAGTGGGTGGTGGTGGTGGTGGTGGTGGTGGTTCACAGCTTTGGAGGGTTGCTTTCCCTCTCTTGCTTGCTCTCACTCCTTGGTCACGAGATGGGAGGATGGCGTCCTATCGAGCAACGTGGCTCGTGAAATTGGACTGGATACGTGGCATGCTTATGACATCAGGCCCAGGCTGGATTTATGTCATGGAGATGGACCACACAATTTGAATTTCAATCTAACAATATCTCGTACAATTCCCGGTTCCATCTGGACCGCCCTAATTAATAGGCTTCGGTGCTGATGTGTTCATCTATTTAGACCAGCTAATAAAAATTATAAATCTAAAATTTCCTCAAATGATATTATAAATTTAATGAATTAGACACTGTTTTCAAACAAAAATTAAGTATTATTGAGGGGATTCTATTACTGTTATTCATTGATTTCGATAGGACTCCTGCAATCATTTGTCAACCAATCCCTTGATCTTCGATATTCGGTTTATTCTTTAGAATACTTACCGTGTTCAAATTCAGCATATCAATCGAAAAGTCAACTCAGCAGGCTCGATTGCCATTCGAATGGTTCATCATTTTGATTTTTAAAGCTGAAAGCAGGAAGATTCATACCCTCTTATTTTCATCTAAGTTTTATGTTTAGATATATCCGGTTCGACTCGTTCTAAAATGATGTAATCATCCGTCTATATCAAAAAAAAATTAAGTATAATATCTTGAAATTTTAGGTAGGAGGGAGCAAAACTAGTACCATAAATAACTAGTAGAACCTAATTTGCAATAACCAAGAAGTTTTTGGAATTAAATGCCAGAATCATCGTGTGTTATTTGGATTTAGAAAATGAGTAAACCATATGGTGGTTTTACGGTCAAAATTAACCTAGAAATTTTTAGGTGACTGAATATGTTGCTAGGATTCATGACAATACCAAGGAATAACAAGCTTTAAATGCAATGATTTTGAAGCAATTGTGACAGCTTTGTACCGAGTAATATACTTATTTAGCCTTTTCTTTGAAGTCCATTGATGATGACCAGGTAGCTGTCGGTGTAATTTGTCACATCAATGTGAGTCATTTGATATCCTTTCGATGCATCTGGTTATGCACGAATGATATTATAAATTATAAAAAATTTAAAAACATAAATATATTAAATAAAGGTCTGAAGAAATTAAATAGTGACATAGAATGAATCAGATTAAAGTTTAGTTTTCAGAAGAAAAAAATATTATAAAGGCACGTCAGCTAAACCTATGGATAAACATGTGCTTAACTTTGTAATGATTTTACGATTAAAATTTGGATGAGCACTTTCAGGTTAATTTATATACCATTGAGAAAATAGATTCACATCGAACGGGAGAAAAAAAATTATATTTTTATAACTTAAATTTATATAATATTAATTAATTTTAACTTGAGTTTTGGATCACATAATTTTAGTCGTTTATGGAGCACGATGAGAATGATTCTCTTAAGAAAAAGAGATTGTAATATCTAAAATAGTCTCATATGAAATGAAATGAAATGTGCTATATGCTTATAATTCAAGTTTAAATTTTTAGGTCATATGATTTTGATCTGCGAGTAGAGTTAGTTGGAGCAGCTCGTGAACTTGAGCCTTATAGTTTAGCTACCATACTATTTTATTTATTTTTTAAATAAAACCTTAATTATATAACACCTTTATTTTTTTATATAATGTCTATTTACTTTTGAAGTTAAAATTATTTATAGAACTACCTATAAAAAACCAAATAAATTGTTGAATTTGCTTATTTCCAACCTTTCCTTTTACTAAAAAAAATCTAAAAAAAAAAACTATGTAACTCGGATTTGTGAATCAGGGAGATTTATTTATATTTATCTCATTACCAAATTAACTTGGAAATTATACGCCTTAAGTTTCCCCAAAACTTTGGTTAATCATGCATGTAAATGCAAGCAATCTCCATTTATGCTGGCTAGAATCTAACAATCCAAACAAGAATAAATGCAAGTTATGAGAAAAGATGAAATAAATGGACTAAAATGCATCTTTGGCCGTTTATGCTTTGGCTTGCAATGATTAATCTATCCTATTAGAGTGTTATGGAGTCCACTCTATACTCAAATCTAATTATACATTTTGACTTCTATTTATTTGTAGTTTAAATGAAATACCCCTTTTATTATGAAGAGGGAATGAGTAATTTTGTATCACACGACACTTGGTGCATTGCTAAGGTTGGATCGAATTTCACCGAATCTAATTTGTTTTAAATTATCTATATTAATTACGTTTGATTATGAGGTTCTGTTAATATTTAAACATAACATATATTCAAGGTGGACTTTTATTTAATTTGTGCAAGCAAGAAATTAAATTAAAATTTTACAAAATTAGGTCAAATAAACCATTCCCCATGCCTATTGAGTGCTTAGCCATGTGAAGTTGATACTTGAACCTCCAAAATTTACTAATTTGTACCAATGTGGCATTATGGTCACTCTCAGCACAATCCAAGTGGGTGTAACTTGTGTTGATTGGGTGGAGTCCAGTCTGATGTCAGTGAGATGTGGCTCAACCATGAGACTGTTTTATTACTCCTTTTTGACCCATGTATAAAAAATGCATTGCACCATGGACTGATAAAGCGAACAAAGGCCTTATCCTTAATTACTAAAATGCCCTGATGCTCTGATAAACTCACTGGGAGAAAGTTGAGTGGGTTGGTTTTGGTTGAGGTCCAATGTAACGAACCAGTCTAGGCCCGTTTTGTTATAAGAAAGCAAGACGGATAAGGTTTACACTAATTTAGATCATGACAATTCAAAAGGGATCTAATTGGTACTTTGTTCTTCTTACTTTACTACATATAAACCACTCATCCAACTCCCAATTTCTCGATGTGGGACTATTGAAAGGAGCATCACAATCTACCCCTCTTATAGAGGTGACATCCTCGTCGCCAGAGGCAACTACCAAGCAGGCAAGAATCTAGAGGTGGCCCCCATAGGTCAAGAGGTAGCAATCTACCCTCCTTAAAGAGGCGACGTCCTCATCGCTAGAGGCAACCACCAGGCAGGTAGGGATCTAGAGGTGGCCTCCATAGGTCAAAAGGTGGCTTCCATCCCCCATTGATGTAGCACTTTATCCTGTGTGGTACTTAGATCCTGCACTTCCGGCTGATGCATGGTTCTGATGCTATATTGTAACGACCCAGGCCTCGGATCCGTTTCATTACAAGAAGGCAAAACGGACAAGGTCCACATCAACTTGGGCCACCATAGCCCAAAAGGGATCCAATTGGTCCCTTGTCCTTCTTGCTTTACGATATATAAACCACTCACCTAACTCTCAATTTTTGATGTGAAACTATTGAGAGGTGCATCACATCTAATCTTAAACCAATATCAGGATCTTCAAGTTCCACCATAGCCCAACCTAATCTCGAACTTATGTTTCTCAAGCACCATCATTTCTTAAGTTAAAATCAATCAGGGTAAAGTTAATGCCAAGTTGGGCTAGATTGGATTGAATTAATTTGATTAGGTTGGATTGCATTGATAATTTTTGTTATTATTAAATTGATTGGAAATGTATTCATGAAAATATGCACAAATTTATTTTATTGAATAGATATTATTAAAATATATAAGTAATCTATGTAAACAAAATATAACTTAATTTTTAATTTTTTTATCATTTTTAGCCTGGTTGAATTGGATCTTAGTTGGATTATGGTCAAGTTCTTGTTACGTTTAAGATAAATACTAATGCAGCCCCACTCCAAAATAAGTTGGGATTTTTGAGTTTAAGATAAATCTTTGCCCAATCTAAGCCAAATGCAAGTTGAATTAACTGAATTAGGGTGGCACCCAAAAGAATTGTTGCATGCCTTGCCTTTGGAATCAAAGTTCTCAATTATCCGTTCGGTTTCATAGTTCTACAAAGATGAATGTATAATTTGCACATGATGCATACCTTTCTTAAGATGAGGGCTTTTGATTTACCTTCTTGTCTTTGGACTTAAGTTTGTTGGAACCTGATATAGAAATAAATAAAATAGTTAGTAAATGATGCTGTTAGAAAATAAAGAGCCCCATAGCCTAGGCGGCCCCTGAGTCTGGGCGGCCCCCGGTCCTGGACGGCCCCAAAGTCTGACCGGCCCCCAGTCCTGGGCGACCCCTAGAGTCTGGACGGCCCCCAATCCTGGACGGCCCCCAGAGTCTAGCCGACCCCCAGTTCTGGGCGGCCCCTAGAGTCTGGGCGGCCCCCAGTCCTGGGCGGCCCCCAGAGTCTGGCCGGCCCCCAGTCTTAGGCAGCCCCCAGGGTCTGGGCGGCCCCTAGTCCTGGACGGCCCCTAGAGTCTGGGCGGCCCCCAGTCCTGGGTGGCCCCCAGGGTCTGGGCGGTCCCCCAATCCTGGGCGACCTCCAGATTCTGGGCGGCCCCCAATCCTGGGTGGCCCCCAGAGTCTAGGCGGCCCCCGATCCTAGGCGGCCTCCTGGTCCTAGGTGGCCCCTAGACCTAAACGGCCCCCAATTTGAAAATAATTCTCAAATCAGAACCACTAAACATGATAAACTATCATATTCGGAACAGAAATCGAGGATCATTAAGCATCATAACGCTTTAAATGATCCGAATAAGACAAACACTGAAACACCGCCGTTTATCTAGAAAAAGAAGATACTGAACTCCTGTTTTAGAGCCAGATACCTTTTCTCTGACTCTGACATCCCCACTAACCCTGACATTCCCTTGGAATAACCAAGGTCATCATGAAAATCCTTACCTTCATGAGTAAGTTTCTTAATACCTTTATTATTAATTATCAGGGAATGACCACGTAGCGAAGGCGAAAATAGGACGAATGTTTATCCTACATGTGGACCCCTGAAACTAAAAAGAAAAAGAAAAAGAAAAACAAAATAGAGGGATAAGTGGTAGGAAGGAGGAAGAAGGAAGGGACTTTTTCTTCTTTCAGAAAGAGATCTTATAATAAGAAAGAAATCTGGTGATCCAGCATCAACAGATTGGCGCGCCAGGAAGGGGACCATCGTCGGAGCAGTGAGAAATACCTGTTCTATGGTTCCGCGAACATGAGCTCTAGATCTCTGGAAGAAGATCCCTCTGATTGGTCTGGGGGGCATCTTTCGCCTCCCAACCATGATCTCAAAACTCTTGGCCCTTCTGAGCCGGTGAAATCAAACCATCCGGTTCCTTCCTCGCCGCTGCCAGCTCCAACTATTCCTCAAGATCCACTGCTGATCCTTACCCAACAAGTTCAAACTCTTGTTGGAATGGTTCAACAGATGCAAGAGCAGCATTCTAGAGGAGCCCAACAACGGCACGAGCCGCCTCTGTTGCCTAGGTCGGCTACCCCTGTCAGCCGACAATCAGCTCGAGGGAGATCCCCTCTGACAAAGCCTCTCCGCCCTTATTCCTCCGAAGGCGGCGCTCTCAAAGCTCCCACGACGACTCGCGCTCTTTGTCCCATTCCCCTAGCAGCCCACTTGCCGGGCGACGACGGGGGAAGGAACCTTATATAGAGCACCGCCGGTGGCATCGTCAGTCTCCTTCCAGTTCTCCTGAACCAGCCGAAGGACGTATGACTGATAGAATGGAAAAGCATCTTAAAGAGCAAGATCGCAGGCTGGAGGAACTCAGTCAAAGGATCAATAATCAACCGGGGTCGGATTACGACACCCGCCCCCCCTTACTCGATGGGTTATGGAAGAACCCATTCCAAGGAGATTCTGATTTCCTCAATTGGACCCCTATGACGGTACCACTGATCCCCTAGATCATCTGGAGAGCTATAAAGCTATCATGCAGGTCCAAGGAGCGACGGATGCCCTCTTGTGCGTTGCCTTCCCGGCCACCCTCCGTAAGGTGGCCCATGTTTGGTATTCTCGTCTGCCCTCACGCAGTGTTGATTCTTTTCGGCAACTGGAGAGATCTTTTCTGGCTCATTTCGATGCTTGTCGAAAAATTCCTCGAGTGGCAGACAGCTTATTCTCCGTGCAGCAACAAGAAGGAGAATCTCTGAAAGACTTTATAACTCGTTTCAAGGTGGCAGCCTTAGAAGTCTATCATCTTGAAGATGCTGTAGCCACTCTAGCTTTAAAACGGGGGCTCCGTCCCTCCCATTTTACTTATTCCCTAGACAAAAGACCTCCTTCTTCTTATGCTGATCTCCTGAGCCATGCGCAGAATATATCCGCGCCGACGAAGCTGATTCGTCCAGGAGGGGTGCGCAAGGGAGAACTAGCAAAAGACCCGCTTGCCCAGAGTTGAATGGTCCTCCTTCCAAGAAGTCCGAACCCTTACGCTAACCAATGGACCGCCGCAAGAGCCAGACTCTCAGAGAGGACCATCTCACACCCCTCTTAGTACCCCGGGCTCACATCCTCATGGAAATTGAAAACGAGCCTTATTTACGGCGTCCGCCCCCGTTGAAGAAGGGCACCGCCCGCGACAGAAGCCGATATTGCCGTTTCCATAGGGATTATGGCCACGACACTGAAGAATGTCGGAACTTGAAACAAGTCATCGAAGAACTAATCCAGAGGGGATATCTTAGGCAATACATCCAGAAGAAAGAAGCTCCTCCCATACCGGCTTTGATGGGACCTCCTCCCGTTCAGGCTAACATTGATAACACTCCAACTGAACGGATGGTGGGCATGATATCCTGTGGAAGAACCTCATCTTCTAAGAGACCAAGGGGAGGGGAAGAGCTAGATGATGTAATCCCTTCTGGGGGAGCTATAGCGGGGGGTAATGTTGTAAAAGATGATAGCGTCGTTGTTTCGATGACGATCGCTAGGCATCCTGTAAAAAAGATCTTAATCGACAGTGGGAGCTCCGCTAATATGCTTACTTATGATACTTTTCTTCGGATGAGTTTACCTCTGGATTCTCTTCGGCCCGTAGCCGTCCCTCTAGTTGGTTTTACTGGAGACTCTATACGAGTGGAGGGCGAAATTACTTTACCAGCCACGGTAGGATCACCGCCATGTCAAAGCACGGTAATGCTGGATTTTCTAGTAGTTCGGGTCCCCCTGGCTTACAACGCCATTCTTGGCCGCCCCGGCTTGAATACACTAGATGCAGTTATATCTACCAAGCGCCTATTGGTGCAGTTTCCTACCAACCAAGGCGTTGGTGTGATGCATGGAGAGGTAGACTCGGTTAGACCCTGCTATCATTTAGCCCCTAGTCCCCAGGTGGTTAAAGTTCCTCCAGTTGCCGAGTCGTTTGACCCTAGAGAAGTCAAGCGGAGAGGAGAGCCAGCGGAGCTTCTGATATCTTACCCCCTGGGAGATGATCCCACTAAGATCGTACAAATCGGTGAGCTCCTCTTCCCCAAAGTTCGGGATCAGCTCCTGGCTTTTTTATCAGCGAATGCAGATGTCTTCGCCTGGAAAGTGATGGACATGGTCGGGATTCCTCTGGAGGTGATTATTCATCAACTTAATATCAACCCAAGCTGCCGCCCTATCCGCCAAAAGAAAAGGAGTTTCGCCTCTGAGCGGCAGAAGGTCATTGACGAGGAGATAGACAAATTGCTCATGGCTGGTCATATTCGGGAGGCGTAATATCCTGATTGGTTAGCCAATATCGTCATGGTCCGGAAAGCTAGCGGAGGATGGAGAATATGCATCGACTATACCGATCTTAACAAAGCTTGTCCCAAGGACAGTTTTCCGTTACCACGGATCGACCAGTTAGTGGATTCAACTTCTGGTTATGAACTCCTTAGCTTCATGGATGCCTTCTCAGGATATAATCAGATAAAATTGGACCCCTCAGATGAAGAGCATACTTCTTTTGTCACCGAGAAGGGCATTTATTGTTATAGAGTAATGCCCTTCGGGTTGAAGAATACAGGAGCTACCTATCAGAGGCTGATGAACAAAGTTTTTAAAAACCAGCTCGGCCGCAACATGGAGGTATATGTAGATGATATGTTGACAAAAAGCACCTGTGCCGCTAATCATGTCGCCGACCTACAGGAGACTTTCCACAACCTCCAGCTCCATAGAATAAAGCTCAACCCACGCAAATGTGCATTTGGAGTTACTGCAGGGAAATTCTTGGGTTTCTTAGTTACCCGGTGGGGGATTGAAGCAAACCCAGAGAAAATTCAGGCCATCCTCAGTATGAGACGGCCTATGTGTAAGAAAGAGGTGCAACAACTCACCGGAAGGATAGCAGCATTAAGCCGATTTTTGTCAAGATCAGCCGAGAGGTGCCTACCTTTCTTCAAGGTCTTGCGTAAAGCTGATGGCTTCGAATGGACAGAAGACTGTCAACAAGCTTTTGAGGAACTTAAGGAGTTCTTATCCACACCGCCCCTGTTGTCTAAACCGAAAGAAGGAGAGAAGCTCTTCCTCTATCTTGCGGCTTCCTCAGAGGCCATCAGTTCCGTTCTGGTACGTGTCGGCGACCATGCCATTCAAAGACCTGTATATTATACCAGCAAAGTACTTCATGGTGCAGAAGAGAGGTATTCCAAAACGGAGAAAGTCATTTTTGCTTTATTCGTTTCTGCTCGACGACTTAGACCCAACTTTCAAGCCCATCCTATAGTCGTCCTCACTGATCAACCTCTCAGAGCCATTTTGTCACGACCAGACACTTCTGGCCGGTTAGCCAAGTGGGCCATCAAATTGGGGGAATTCGACTTATCATTTCAGTCCAGAGCATCTTTGAAATCCCAGGTTTTGGCTGATTTTCTAGTAGAGTGCACTGGTCTGAGGAGCATCAAGAAGAACTCCCCCGGATCCTTTTAGATGCTGATGAGGAGGATGATAAAGCATGGGTCCTTCACGTCGACGGAGCCTCTAACTTACAGGGGAGCAGAGCTGGTCTCATTCTCGCTAGCCCAGAAGGCGCAGTACTAGAGTATGCTCTTCGTTTCCTCTTTGAAGCCACCAACAATCAAGCTGAATATGAAGCTTTACTGACCGGAATTAAACTAGCGCATGGGATGGGAATCAAGAATCTCCGAGCTTTCACTGACTCGCAGCTTATTTCGCCCAGGTGGCAGGGGAGTATGAAGCTCGGGACCCTATCATGTCCCAATATCTGAACAAGGTCAAACTATTAATTCCCTTGTTAGATCACTTCACCATTAGCTATATACCCAGAGGTGAAAATGCTAGGGCCGATATGTTAGCCCGACTTGCTACCTCAGTGGATAGCGCTATGGGCAAAACCTACATCGAGTACCTGGAAACACCTAGTATCGAAGCTGCTGAAGAAGCTTTGCCCATTACCCAAGAAGAAACCTGGATGGAATCCTATATCCGGTATTTGAAGGACGGCGTTCTCCCAGTTGGTCATGAGGAAGCTAAGCTGCTTAAGCGGAGGGCTTCTAAATTTGTACTGCTAGAAGGTCAACTCTACAAGAAATCCTTCTCTCAGCCTCTCCTCAAATGTGTTAATTCGGTCGATGCGGATTATATCCTTAGATAAATTCATGAAGGCATCTGTGGGAATCACTCAGGAGGCCGATCTCTAGCGCGCATGGCCCTCCGACAAGGATATTATTGGCTCACCATGCAGGAGGATGCAACCGAACTAGTGAAAAGATGTGATCAATGCCAACGGTACGCCTACATTCAGCAGCAACCATCTTCTCAGTTAAACTCTCTTTCTACTCCTTGGCCTTTCGCTCAGTGGGGCATGGACATCCTCGGCCCTTTCCCTCCGGCGTCAGGACAGCGGAAATTCCTACTAGTCGCCGTTGATTATTTCACTAAATGGGTCGAAGCTGAAGCACTCGCTAGGATTACTGAAGCCAAGGTCAAAACCTTTTTCTGGAAAGCCATTATTTGTCGATACGGCATACCACATACTCTCATCACTGATAATGGCCGACAGTTCGACAACAACACCTTCCGGACTTTTTGTACTGATCTCGGCATCATGCAACGATTCACCTCCGTCGGCCATCCACAATCTAATGGAGAGGCTGAGGTTACAAATCGCATGATATTGCGGGGACTAAGGACCAGACTGGATACGTCCAAAGGAAGGTGGGTAGAAGAGCTCCCGAGTGTACTCTGGGCATACCACACAACTCCCAGAACACCAACAGGAGAAATGCCGTTCAATCTGGTTTTCGGTTCTGAAGCTGTTATTCCCGTCGAAATTGGCTTACCAAGTAGTCGAGTGGAAACATATGACGAAGCGGACAACCTCCCCAATTTAAGAGCCAATCTTGACCTCATTGATGAAGCAAGAGATAGAGCTCGAATTAAGATGGCGGCCTACCAGCAGCAGGTGGCGAGGTATTATAATACCCGCGTCCGCTCGAAGAGCTTCCGTCAGGGAGATTTGGTTCTAAGAAAAGCTTCAGTGTCCAAACCAACAGAAGGGGGCAAACTGTCTCCGAACTGGGAAGGGCCCTACCGGATAGGAGAAGTCCTTCACCGTGGAGCATACCGACTTGAAGATCTAAATGGACAACTAATCCCCCGAACGTGGAACGCAGATAATCTTCGGCCATACTACCAATAATGTAATGTATTTTCCCAAATATTAAATAAGCCTACATATTTGAACGTATATTTTTTGTAGACGATTATTCAAGGCGGCTCGACGGCCCTACAGTCCAAAGGACACCCCTAGGCCGGTATAACCTACCCCCGAGGAGGTTCAAGTTCAGGACTTAAGCAGCCCCGAATCACGTTCTCCAACAATAGGCGGCTCGGCGACCCTACAGTCCAAAGGACACCCCCAGGCCGGTATAACCTACCCCTGAGGAGGTTCAAGTCCAGGACTTAAGCAGCCCCGAATCACGTTCTCCAACGAATAGGCGGCTCGGCGGCCCTACAGTCAAAGGACACCCCCAGGCCGGTATAACCTACCCCTGAGGAGGTTCAAGTCCAGGACTTAAGCGGCCCCGAATCATGTTCTCCAACGAATAGGCGGCTCGGCGGCCCTACAGTCCAAAGGACACCCCCAGGCCGGTATAACCTACCCCTGAGGAGGTTCAAGTCCAGGACTTAAGCGGCCCCGAATCACGTTCTCCAACGAATAGGTGGCTCGGCGGCCCTACAATCCAAAGGATACCCCCAGGCCAGTATAACCTACCCCTGAGGAGGTTCAAGTCCAGGACTTAAGCGGTCCCGAATTACGTTCTCCAACGAATAGGCGGCTCAGCGGCCCTACAGTCCAAAGGACACCCCCAGGCCGGTATAATCTACTCCTGAGGAGGTTCAAGTCCAGGACTTAAGCGGCCCCGAATCACGTTCTCCAATGGATAGGCGGCTCGGCGGCCCTACAGTCCAAAGGACATCCCCAGGCCGGTATAATCTACCCCTGAGGAGGTTCAAGTCCAGGACTTAAGCGGTCCCGAATCACGTCCCCCAATGAATAGATGGCTCGGCGGCCCTACAGTTAAAAGGATGCCTCCAAGCCGGTATAACTTACTCCTGAGGAGGTTTCAATCCTTGACTCAAGCGGCCTCGACTTAGACGGTTTTGAGTCACGCCCGTAGGCAGATATTCGGTTACTCTCGAGGTACAACTCTACAAAAGCGCCAAATGGCCCCACAATCCTAAGGGCATCGTGCCTCCTTGAATCTAGGATTGGCTCCCTCGCGGAAGCCCCTAAACTACCTTATCGAAGTTCTAGAACTTATATCCTGATACGACACGCCAGAAGGCAACCCCGAGATTCTGACTTAATGTCAACTCGTGGACGGATCTCCTAATCCATAAGTAGGAATCAGGAATCTAGCAGATGAAGTACTAAGAAACATCAAATAAACAAAAAGTGGCGTCTACTCATTCAAAGTCAATTCACTATAAAACTTTATAAGGTATCGTCAATAAACTGATATTAGTTACAAAAAGAAGTCCTTTAAAGGACCAAGTCAAGAACAGAAAAGCTAAGCTAAAATCAAGATGAACCTAGACATCCTCTATCAGTTTTCGGGATGTTCCTTCTCAGTGATTGGATCAGAAGCTGGCTCCTCAGCGATGGGCATCTCTACAGCGGAATCTTTGGTCGTCACCACTCCATCCGCCGCATCTTCGACCTCCATATCAGATGTCTCTTCGTCATCCGCAGGTCAAAAACGTTCAAGGTTTTCTAAGTTAAAGTGCCTGGCTAACCTCCGTTTACACCTTTCAAAACCCTGAATAAAGGCATCCAGCGCGGCCTCTTGGAGTTCCGACACAAAGTCCGAAGAACCCTTATACTCCTTGATGGCCTCCCGGACTTTGGCTTCGGCTGCGGCCACCTTTTCTTGGACTTTGGCTTCGACCGCGGCCACCTTTCTTGAGCTTTGGCCTCGGCCATAGTTATCCTTTCCTGGGCCTCCATCATCACTGTTGCGACCCTGTCCAGAGCTTCCTTAGCGTCTCTCTCGGCTAAAACCAATTTTTCTACAGCATCGCGAGCCGCAGCTTCCGCGTTATCTGCTCGGTTTTCGGTATGTTCTAGCCTGAGAGTGGTTTCCTTCAACCTTTCTTCTGTTGACAGCAATTTTGCTCGGACCTCATATAGTTGGGCGTCTAAGCTCCGCAGCTCCTTTTTCGCCCTTCCCCGCCAGATCCGATAATCCTCCTGGATAACCCAAAGGTCATGTAGTGCTTTTGACTCTCGGGCCTTCGTCTCCACCAACTCTTTGTCCAAGCTCATGCTGCGAGACTTGGCCTTGTTTAGGTCTTTGCGCAGCACAAAAAGGCCATTAGACATCTGCAGAATACATTCGGTGAATACCCGAGCTCAATAATCACAAAAGGAAAAGGTCGTAGCTTTACCTGAAGCACGGCTGTAAACATAGTGTCAAAAGACTCCTCTTGTGACACCTTCCTCATTTTTTCCTAAAACCTGGGCAGGATCGAAAGTTTGAGAATTGTCTCCGATAGGCAACTTTTATATCTAGCACCCAGGTTAGGCGGTTGAGAAGGTGGAGACGGACTTCTCAAGGCATCTGAGGGAGCGGGAGCAAGAACGCCTGCTTTCCTTGACGATGACGGGCCTTGCAAATCAATTTCAACTGCTTCCACGCTCCCTACAGATCCCCCAGTGCCCTTATTAAAAGATGGGGCGACTGCCGGAAGCCCCCCCTCAATGGGATCTCCTATCGAGATCCCCTTTGGAGGACTTATCTCTCCCTCGCTGTCTTCTATCAGGGTTGCTTCAGGAAGAGCCGCTGGAAGCTGGGCCCGATAACCCGATTCTGACTGGTGGAGCCTCTTAGGTTCATTCCCTGCCGCGCCATGATCGCTCCCTTCTCTCTTTTGAAGGCCCGATATCAATAAGTCTTAAGAAAACTTCATTGCTACAATGTAGTGAGCATATGGTTAGCTAAAAGGAAGACACCAAATATGTTAGCTACAAATATAACAATAAGAAAAAAAGAAAAATTCTTCAGGGCTCACCGGGCGCTGCAGCCAGCGACATCGGCACGAACGCGATCTCCCGGAGATTATTCTCCGATAGCAATTCCTTACTGGGGGGAATGATGGTAGAAATCAGGGTGTTGAAAAGCTCACGGTCTCTCTCATCAACACTCGAGTTCTGGTTAGAACGGGTATCTGGAATACCCCAATCTATGCCCAGCCCCTCCAAGTGTGCATAAAAAAATCGAGACTTCCACCCTTTAATTTTAGAAGGAAGATTGAGCCTAAGAACCCTTTTGGGCCTCGATGCGAAGCTCCACCACCCATCCCTAACTGGGTTTCTAATCCTATATAAGGCCCTAAATAAAGAAAGTCGAGCGGAAGCTCCATGAAAGGAACAAAGTACTAGAAATGAAAAAATAACACGAATAGAATTAGGAGTAAGCTGTGCGGGAATAAGGCGATACCTGTTCAATAAGTTTACGAAAAAAGGATGTAAGGGCAGTCGTAGACCGCCCTTGAAAAATTCTTCGTACAACGCAACCTTTCCTGGTCGCGCTAGGGTGACCCCATCCTCGGGGAGGGGAACAGAGAGCCGAATGTCATTAGGGATCCCGAACTGAGCCCTGAGGTTCCTAAGATCTTGAGAGGATGTAACAGAGGCAACATCTGCCGGCCTAGCCGATTTGGAAGCAATCGCGGGAGGCCCTACCTCACGACTGGTAGATGAAGAGGAAACCCTGGGGGATTGGGATAACAACCTAGACACAGGCTGCGCGGACCGAGCAACAGGTTGGTCCCCGTGGATGACTATCCCTCCGAGGGCCTGTCGACGCACTTGAAGAATCTCCTCTCGGGTGGGCTCAACCATGGGGCCCTTACCTTTCATATCTTGGGAGGGATCCATAAAAAGAGAAAGGGAGAAGAAGAAGTCGACTAACCTGGGCTTGAAGAGGTAAAATCGCAGAAGGACACACAAAATTAAAGATTAGGGAATGAAGGGGATGGCGCCCCCCCCCCTTTTATTATATATCGGACACGACGCCTCGAGCACCACAAAGACACGTGGTAGTCCCCCAGTGGAGTCGGACAAACGAAAAGATACTATCCTCTTAGAGATATGTGCTTCCTCTTTTCTTCCTTTTCTCGAAACATCACTTATCATGTGCTGGATTTTTGAAATTCAAATTTTTCGCCCTTCTCCCTTGCATGTGCGCAACACACCTAAATACAAGGAACATGGGCGAGGGGGCATATGATATAGAAAATAAATAAAATAGTTAGTAAATGATGCAGTTAGAAAATAAAGAGCCCCATAGCCTAGACGGCCCCCGGAGTCTGGGCGGCCCCAAAGTCTGGTCGGCCCCTAGTCCTGGGCGACCCCTAGAGTCTGGGCGGCCCCCAATCCTGGGCGGCCCCTAGAGTCTGGGCGGCCCCCAGTCCTGGGCGGCCCCCAGAGTCTGGCCGGCCCCCAGTCCTGGGCGGCCCCTAGGGTCTGGGCGGCCCCTAGTCCTGGACGGCCCCCAAAGTCTGGCCGACCCCCAGTCCTGGGCGGCCCCTAGAGTATGGGCGGCCCCCAGTCCTGGGCGGCCCCTAGGGTCTGGGCGGCCCCCCAATCCTGGGTGACCTCCAGATTCTGGGCGGCCCCCAATCCTGGACGGCCCCCAGAGTCTAGGCGGCCCCCGGTCCTAGGCGGCCTCCTAGTCCTAGGTGGCCCCTAGACCTAGACGGCCTCCAATTTGAAAATAATTCTCAAATCAGAACCACTAAACATGATAAACTGTCATATTCGGAACAGAAATCGAGGATCATTAAGCATCATAACGCTTTAAATGATCCGAATAAGACAAACACTGAAACACCGCCGTTTATCTAGAAATACTGAACTTCTATTTTAGAGCCAGATACCTTTTCTCTGACTCTGACATCCCCACTAACCCTGACATTCCCTTGGAATAACCAAGGTCATCATGAAAATCCTTACCTTCATGAGTAAGTTTCTTAATACCTTTATTATTAATTATCAAGGAATGACCACGTAGCGAAGGCGAAAATAGGACGAATGTTTATCCTACACGTGGACCTCTGAAACTAAAAAGAAAAAAAAAACAAAAACAAAATAGAGGGATAAGAGGTAGGAAGGAGGAAGAAGGAAGGGACTTTTTCTTCTTTCAGAAAGAGATCTCATAATAAGAAAGAAATCTGGTGATCCAGCATCAACAGAACCTAATAATATCCCTTTCAATGCTGAACATAAGCGAGTTTATTTATGATTTAGTGAAATTAGGTTACCTTAATTATGGGTTTTAGGGCATGTTTGGAAGTTTACATAGAATTAGGTTAGAATAGTATTGCTAATTCGATTCTATGAGATTAAGAAACTTTGCAGTGCTTTTTGATATGAAATGCCAATCAAATGGTGGGACCTAAGGCTTATCAATCCCACTTTTGCCTGCTCAAAAATATGAGATTGGGCAATCTAATCCCATCCCATTAAATCCATCATTCCAAATGCAACTTTAATGAATTCAAGCTTTATTGAATTGCTTCACTTGAGCTAATTCAAAATATGATATGTTTCCATCAATTAGAATCTCTTGAGTTGGAGCTAATAAGCATCACTACAACAATTTTGATGTGAGATAATGCTAAAAAATACTTTTTTTATGCTAATAAATATTAAAAAAATAAGCTCTGATGTTTTTTTTGAAGCGTCGGCAAATGAAGAGTAAAAATATATCTTTTCGACTCTTTGAAAAAGAATGGTAAAAACTTTTCTCGATGCTTTAAAGCATCGGGAAATTAATTTTTTTTTCTACATTCTTTTCTACCGTAGCATTCCTTTCCTGCAATCGGTCCTCTGATTAATCAACACGGTACCATCGGCGTCTCCTTTGGTATATAGATTTTTCAGCCGATCTTTCCATCCGAGAGCTGCTTCCAATTGAGCTTTTTCTCCTCCTCTCCAGCCGATCTTTCCATCCGAGAGCCACTTCCAAATGGGCTTCTTCTCCTCCTATAGTACCCGGTTCCTACGAACCAGGTTCAAGTTAATTCTAATCCGGTTCATGTGAACCAGGCCCGGGTTGATTTAAGGCGTTGAGTAACGCTTCGCTCGCAGCGATGACGCTTTGGTTCTTCAGATCTCATAACCGAAGCATCTCACTGCGACATTAAAAAGGAGGGAGTGCCCTCCCTCCTGGTGCTCAGAGTCCGCGTCCCCTCCAGGTAATTCGCTGCCCATCCTCTTAGTGCTAGAGAGAGAGATAGAGTGTCAGGATAGAGGAAGAAAGAGAGAGAGAAAGAGACAGCATGAGGAAGAGAGAGATAGAAAGAAACAGAGCGCGGGAGACACTGTGCGTGAGCCGGCCAATCCCCTTGGTTCAGGCCCGGTGGCGTGCTCGCCGCCGCGCCGGGCCTGATACTTGGCCGGCGACCCCGCCGGCGCTGGGGGAGGCGTCCGGCGGGGTGGTGGTGGAGAGAGAGAGGAGAGGGAGGGCCAATTGGCCCTCCTCTCGCGCGGTGGCGGAAGCAGTTCGGCTTCCGCCGGTTGGTTCGGGCCCGGCGGCGTGCTCGCCGCCTCGCCGGGCCCGAGGTTAGGCCTATCGCCTCCACCGGCGCCGGGCGTGCATCGGTGGAGGTCCGGCCGGCCAAGGTGGCCGGCCGTGCCGGCACAACTCCGTGCCGCGCGGGTGAGTTGTGGATGCTGCAAGAAATTGAGGGGGAGGGAAGGGATTTGGCGGCCGGCCGCGGCGACGGCCGGCTCTGGCCCGGCCACCGGCGGCCGGGCCGCCCTCAATTTGGCCGGCGGCGGCCCCGGCCGCCGGCCATGTCCCCGTCCCCTGTTCGGTGAAACAGGGGATCGGGAGGGATAATAGATTGAACCGGGCCGGCTGGGCCGGCGGTTCAGGCCTTTTGGGCCATGCAGTGAGCAGATTTTGGCTGGATTTTGGGCCCCGTAACGGGGGATTAGAAAAATAATTATATGGCTAGAATCTGGGTGAATTCTAGTTTCACGGGGTATTTTTACTTCCCCATTTGGGTTTGTATAGCGGGAGATATTCGAGCCCAAAGTAGGGCCCGTGAATTAGTTTGGGTAGAAATCCTAAGGGTCATTTTAACATTCGTGTTCTAATAAATTGATTGTGTAATGATCCTGTAGGTGCTCAGACATCAAAATAGCTGATTTATACCTGTTGGATTGCGTACTGAGGTAAGTAAGCCAGTTATCAGTTTATTAAATAATTTATTTCAGGATATGCGTAGTTAAATTGTGAATTGTTATTGGCTAAATTTGTAAGTAGATGAATATTATGAATACATGGCTATTTATATACTATGATTTCATGTGTGGATGCTATGCATGAGAGATGCAGTTATTATGCATGTGAGATGTGTTGCTATGCATGTGAGATACTGTTGCTATGCATGAGAGTTGCTGTTGCTATGCATGAGGGATGCAGTTGCTATGCATGAGAGATGCAGTTGCTATGCATGAGAGATGCAGTTAGTATGACATTGATGTGATATATTACATGCAATTATCCAGTAAGTATAATCCACTGTTTTGCTACATGATTGATGTATTGATGTATTGATGTGATGTGAGGTACTGTTATGTGTCGCCGCGGCTCTCCTTTATCATATCATACCCTAGTATTTCGACCCTACTTCAGTAGGGGGGATACTTGTTGGTACACTATGGTATTTCGACCCTACTTCAGTAGGGGGGATACTTGTTGGTACACTATGGTATTTCGACCCTACTTCAGTAGGGGGGATACTTGTTGGTACATTATGGTATTTCGACCCTACTTCAGTAGGGGGATACTTGTTGATACATTATGGTATTTCGACCCTACTTCAGTAGGGGGGATACTTGTTGGTACATTATGGTATTTCGACCCTACTTCAGTAGGGGGATACTTGTTGGTACATTACAGTAGGGGGATACTTGTTAGTATACTATGGTATTTCGACCCTACTTCAGTAGGGGGGATACTTGTTAGTATACTATGGCATTTCGACCCTACTTCAGTAGGGGGGATGCCTGTTGGTACATTATTGAGATATTGCAGGGCCGTGGGTCACATTTTCAGTTACCATTGAGAGTATAAACAGTGGGTTTACTTACGTGATTGAGTAATTGTAAAATGTTTGTGCATGCAGATCATTTATATGCTTATTGATTGCTATGCTATGATTTGACTGTATAACATGGTTTACTTACTGAGTGTAAGCTCACAAAATTCTTACAATGTTTTTATCAGAGCCACGAGGTTGAAGATGGATTGTGGGGTGATGGATCTTCTATTAAATAAAATAAGATTATTATTTTGTTGTAGCCCAATATTACATATGTGTAGGGCTTGATGCCCAGACTTTATTATTGTGGTGTGTAAGGGTGTTAGCCCAAAACTTTTATTAATGTAATTGACTTGGTTTTATTTATAATGGTGCTTTATGTTGAAAAATTTTACGCCTTGCGTGCCCGGCACGCGGCGGGTTGTCACCCTAGCCCGATATTTGGGTCTGGGGCGTGACAGCTTTATGGTATCAGAGCTTAGGTTATGACCCTAGGGACACAGATATATTGACATGATAACGGTTTTGACCCTAGGGACACAGACATATTGACATGATAACACGTAGAGAACATATTTTAATGACATTATACTTAGAGACACCTGACATTTTAGCTTATGATGATATTAACCACATTTAATTTAACAGGAAATAGTTATGGCTCGCCGTACTAGGAGCCAACTGTATGAGGAGACTCTCTGGCCGGTAATGCTGATCAGCCGGTGGGTCAAGGAACTACTGGAGGTTCGGCCCTGCCAACCCAGTAGGAACTGAGCACCAGCGATTCCAGTCCGAGATGCTTCAAGCTCTCTCGGGTATGGCGCAGTCTATGAGGGACATGCAGCATCAGATTCAGCAGGCTTTGACCACTCAGTCTACACCCCCTTCTGCTCCGACACAGACTACCCTTCCTGTTCCGCAGTTGCAGCCGACCTTACCCACTCCATCAGCACCGCCGACCCAGTCTGCTTTATCTCAATCCTGGGTGGGGAACGGCCGTAGCTTTGCAGATTTCAAGAAGTTTGCCCCTGCTCCTTCTCTGGTTCTAGCAACCCTATTGATGCTGAGAGATGGGTGCGTGATATGGAGAAGGCCTTCATGGCCCATGGTAGTCAGGAGATGGAGAGGATCAGATTTGCTACTTATCTTCTCCAAGGGGAGGCTTATGACTGGTGGTTATTAGAGGAGCAGCGTCGGGGTGGTCAGACTATTTCTTGGGAACAGTTTAAGGAGGTATTCTTCGATAAGTACTTTCCCAGGAGTATGCAGAGGAGGATGGAAACAGAATTTCTTAAGTTGGAGCAAAGGAATCTCTCGGTGGCCCAATATGAAGCTGAATTCACCAGGCTGGCCCGTTTTGCTCCAAGTATAGTATCTAATGAAATGGCCAAGATCGCCCGTTTCACGGAGGGACTTCGACCCAGGCTGATGCAGGCGGTCAACGCATTCGAGCTTCCCACTTACAGTGCCGTGGTGAATAAGGCCTTAGTAATTGAGAGAGATATGAATACGTTCAGAGGGATTGGGAGCAGCAGAAGAAGAGGAAAGGGCATAATGCTAGTCAGCCCCCAGCTCATGCCAAGAAGAGAGGTGCACCCCAGGCCCCAGGAGGACAACCATATAGAGAGGCTCGCTGTAATCGCTGTGGGAATTTCCACCGGGGAGACCTTGCCGTGGAGTGCCTGGTGCCTGTTTCTCCTGTGGAAAGACTGGCCATAAGATAGCCACATGTCCCCTTCGACAGAACCAGCAGCCATCTTCCAGTCAAGGAACGAGTCAGCAGCAGCAGCAGCCACCGAGGACTCAGGGAAGGGTCTTCGCTCTCACTCAGCAGGATGCTGCCGCTTCTAATTCTGTGGTGACAGGTATATCAATATTTCACATCTAGCATTACATTCTTATCCTGTGCAATGCATTAATAATTAGTTAGACATTATATTCTTGTTGTTAAAATGAAATTTCATTTACGTCCAGGAATGATTAGGATAGGCAATGATTATGCTCAGACTCTAATTGATCCGGGTGCCACGCATTCATTTATATCTGACACCTACCTTGGCAAGAATGCATCATTGACACCTGAATCTCTAGACCATGAGTTACACATTGCCTTTCCAAATGGTGATACTATGAAAGTTGATACTGTATGCAAATCCTGCTTGATTATCATTGAGGATAGGAAGCTGAATGCCAATCTTATTGTCCTTCCACTGAAATTCGTTGATGTTATCCTTGGCATGGATTGGTTAGCTTCCTATCATGCTTCTGTAGACTGTTTCAGGAAGATCGTCAACTTCAAAATTCCTTGTCAGCCCGAATTTAGTTTTACTGGTGGCCAGAAACTTCTAGCCTCAGTGTTATTTCGGCACTACAGGCTGAAAAGTATCTGAGGAGTGGTGGCCAAGGATTTCTTGCTGTTATTGTGATCTTCAAAAGAAAGAGGCCAAGTTGGAGGATATTCCTATAGTTAGAGAATTCCCTGATGTCTTTCCAGATGAATTATCAGAGTTGCCCCCTGACCGAGAGGTTGAGTTCTCCATTGATTTGATTCCTGGAACTGGACCTATATCCAAGGCCCCTTATCGTATGGCCCCGGCTGAGCTAAAAGAGTTGAAGGACCAATTGCAGGAACTCCTAGATCGGGGATTTATCAGGCCTAGTGCTTCTCCTTGGGGTGCTCCAGTTCTATTTGTTAAGAAGAAGGATGGCAGTCTTCGGCTATGCATTGATTACCGGGAAATCAACAAGGTGACAGTGCGAATAAGTACCCTTTGCCGAGGATTGATGATTGTTTGACCAACTTCAAGGAGCCCGGGTATTCTCTAAGATTGATCTCAGGTCAGGTTATCATCAGCTTAAAGTCAAGGATGGGATGTTCCTAAGACAGCTTTCAGATCTAGATATGGCCATTATGAGTTTTTGGTGATGCCATTTGGTTTGACCAATGCCCCGGCAGCGTTCATGGATTTGATGAACAGAATATTTAGGCCATACTTGGATCAGTTTGTGGTTGTATTTATTGATGATATTTGATCTATTCTAAGAGTCTCAGGGAGCATGAGGATCACTTGAGGATTGTGCTTCAGACTCTTCGGAGAAGAAGCTTTATGCCAAGCTGCAGAAGTGTGAGTTTTGGTTGGACCAAGTAGCTTTCTTGGGTCACGTAATTTCTGCGGATGGCATTTCTGTGGACCCGAAGAAGATTGAAGCTATTACTAGCTGGAGCCGACCTTCCAATGTGGCTGAAGTCAGAAGCTTCTTGGGGCTAGCCGGGTATTATAGAAAATTTGTGGAAGACTTCTCTCGCATCGCTCTACCCCTAACTCGTTTAACCCAGAAACGAGTGAAGTTTGACTGGTCAGAGGAGTGTGAGGAAAGTTTTCAGGAGCTAAAGCAGCGTTTGGTGTCAGCTCCCATCCTTGTTCTTCCGACAGGATCTGAGGGTTTCACACTTTATACTGATGCCTCTCGGAAAGGATTGGGATGTGTTCTAATGCAGAATGGAAAGGTGATAGCCTATGCTTCCAGACAGCTGAAGCCTTATGAGCAGAACTATCCTACTCATGATCTGGAATTAGCTGCGGTGGTTTTTGCTTTAAAGATTTGGCGGCATTATCTCTATGGGGTGTCGTGTGATGTGTATACAGACCATAAGAGTCTAAAATATATCTTCACACAGAAGGAGCTCAATTTGAGGCAGAGGAGGTGGTTGGAACTTCTGAAGGACTATGATCTGAATCTACATTATCATCCAGGGAAGGCTAATGTTGTGGCTGATGCTTTGAGTAGGAAGACCTCTTCTGAGTTAGCTGCTATGCTTACCTCCAGCCTCACATTCTGAAGGACCTCGAGAGGTGGGAGATTGGACTGAGAGTACAGCAGTCTGATGGACTTGTTGCTGCACTTATTCTTCAGCCGACTCTTGTTGACAGAATTAAGTCCTCCCAGATGGAAGATCCAGATCTTCAAAGAATTAAGGTTGCTGTTCAGTCAGGAGATCAGAGTGGATTTTATGTAATGGATGATGGATCCCTGAGATTTGAAGGCAGACTTTGTGTGCCTAGCAATGAGGAGTTGAAAGCCGAGATTTTGAGGGAGGCTCACTACTCTCCCTATACTGTGCATCCTGGTGGTACTAAATGTATAGAGACTTAAAGGAGAATTTTTGGTGGAAAGGGATGAAGAGGGATATTGCTCAGTTTGTGGCCAAGTGCTTAGTATGTCAGCGGGTGAAGGCAGAGCATCAAAAACCTGCGGGACCTCTTCAATCTTTGATGATTCCTCAGTGGAAATGGGAAAAGATTACTATGGATTTTGTAACTGGTCTGCCCAAAACTCCCAGGAGTAATGATGCTGTTTGGGTTATTGTGGACAGACTGACAAAGTCAGCTCATTTCCTACCCTTCAGAGTTGGAGTCTCGAGTGACAGATTGGCTAGCTTGTATTTGGAGCAGATTGTGAGACTCCATGGTGTTCCTGTTTCTATTGTATCTGACCGGGATACCAGATTTGTATCACAGTTTTGGAAGAGCCTTCATAAAGCCTTGGGGACCAAATTGAACTTCAGTACGGCTTATCATCCCCAGTCTGATGGGCAGTCAGAGAGGACCATTCAGATTCTAGAAGATATGTGCGTGCCTGTGTAATGGACTTAGGTGGGGCTTGGGATAACCACTTATCTTTGGTGGAGTTTGCTTATAACAATAGTTATCAAGCCAGTATCCAGATGGCCCCATTTGAGGCTTTGTACGGTAGGAGGTGCAGATCTCCTTTGTGTTGGGATGACGTGGGGGAAAGGAAATTGCTAGGCCCTGAGCTGATCCAGCAGACAGTTGACAAGGTGCATTTGATCAGGGAGCGTCTTCGTACAGCTCAGAGCAGGCAGAAGAGTTATGCTGACGTCAGAAGGAGAGAGTTAGAATTCCAGGTTGGGGATCATGTTTTCTTAAGGGTATCACCAACCAAGGATGTGATGAGATTCGGGTCAGAGGAAAGCTTAGTCCACGCTATATTGGACCTTTGAGATCTTGAGCAGAGTTGGGGAGGTTGCTTACAGCTTAGCACTGCCTCCGATCTTATCTGGTGTTCATAATGTATTCCATGTATCTATGCTGAGGAAATATGTTTCAGACCCCAGTCATGTCATAGCTTATGAACCTATTCAGTTGAGGAAGGATTTATCATATGAGGAACATCCTGTGCGTATCGTGGACCGCAAGGATCAGATTCTGAGG
>UESW01004744.1:88983-126809 GCA_900491605.1 Calamus simplicifolius | reverse complement strand
TGCCTTCGATCTTATCTGGTGTTCATAATGTATTCCATGTATCTATGCTGAGGAAATATGTTTCAGACCCCAGTCATGTTATAGCTTATGATCCTATTCAGTTGAGGAAGGATTTATCATATGAGGAACATCCTGTGCGTATCGTGGACGCAAGGATCAGATTCTGAGGCGGCGTACCATCCCTTATGTCAAAGTTCAGTGGAATAATCACTCTGAGAGGGAGGCTACTTGGGAGCTGGAGGAGGAGATAAAATCAAAGTATCCATAATTATTTGAAGGTAATTTATCTATATTAGATTGTCGACTTTTGAGATTTATATTATACCAATTTCGAGGCCAAAATTTTTATAAGGAGGAGAGGATGTAGTACCCGGTTCATGTGAACCAGGTTCAGGACTTGGTCCTGTGCTGTCCGACGCTTCGCTCTCAGCGAAGCGCTTCGGTTTCCCAGACCCCTTAAACCGAAGCATTGCGCGGGGGATTAAATATGTGATGGAGGGAGACTCCCTCCATCATCCTGGCGTCTGTTTCCATCAGGTAATCCCCTGGTCTAGAGAGAGAGAGAGAGAGGGAGATAGAGAGAGAGCATGAGAGACAGAGAGAGTGCAGAGAAGAGAGAGAGCGAGAGAGAGGGAAGCCGGACGAACCTTGGTTCAGGCCCGGCGTGCTCGCGCCTCGCCGGGCCTGAGCTTTGGCCGGCGAACCCGCCGCACCGGGGGAGGTGTCCGGCGGGGTGGTGGTGGAGAGAGAGAAGAGAGAGAGGGCCAATCGGCCCTTCTCTCGCGTGGTGGCAGAAGCCGGTCCGGTTGGTTTGGGCCTGGCGGCGTGCTCGCTGCCTCGCCGGGCCTGAGCTTCGACCTGTCGCCTCCACCGGCATCGGGCGTGCATCCGGTGGAGGTCCGACCGGCCAAGGTGGCCGGCCGTGCCGCCGGCACAAGGACGTGCCACACAGATGTGAGAGAGAAGAAGTGAGAAATTGAGAGAGAGAAGGGGGGATTGGTGGCCGGCCGCCACGGCGGCCGGCTCTGGCCCGGCCACCGGCGGCGGGCCGCCCTCAATTTGGCCGGCGGCGGCCCTGGCCGCCGGCGAGATACCCGTCCCCTGTTCGGTGAAACAGGGGATCGGGTGGGTTGAGTTGAACTGGGCCGGCTGGGCCGGCCGGTTCAGGGCTTTTGGGCCATGCAGCAATGATTTTTGGGGCTAATTTTTGGGCCCCGTAACGGGCTAGGATTAGCAAAATATTTTTATGGCTAGAATCTGGGTGAATTCTAGTTTCTTGGGGTATTTTTATTTCCCCAATTGGGTGTGTATAGTGGGAGATATTCGAGCCCAAAGTTGGGCCCGTGAACTAGTTTGGGTAGAATTCTAAGGGTCGTTTTAATATTCTTTGCTAATAAATTAATTATGTAAAATGATCCTGTAGGTGCTCAGACATCTGACTAGCTGATATATACCTGTTGGATTGCGTACTGAGGTAAGTAAGCCAGTTATCAGTATTTAATAAATTATTTTATTCATTATATGACTTTTTAAATTATAAATTATATTGTGACATGAAGAATTGTTATGGCTAAATTGTAAGTAGATGAGTACATTGTTGTTTATGTGCTATGATTGAGAATAATTTCATATGTGGATGCTATGCATGAGAGATGCAATTATTATACATGGATGTGATATATTACATGCAATTGTTAAGTAAGTATAATCCACTGTTTATGCAATATGAAGATGTTATTGATATGTTTGTGCATGATGTGAGGTGATGTTATGTGTCACCGTTCTCCTTTATCATGTCATACCACACACACATTTAGAGGATGTGTTCTGATGATTTATGCCACACACATCTAGAGGATGTGTTCTGATGATTTATGCCACCTACACGTCTAGAGGATGTGTTCTGCTTGTTTATGCCATTCACACGTCTAGAGGATGTGTTCTGCTTGGGTTCGAGATGGCATCATGCATCTAGAGGATGTGTTCTGAGTTACTATAGGTGGCATCATACATCTAGAGGATGTGTTCTGTTGGTTTGAGGTGGCATCACACATAGAGTATGTGTTCTGATGGATTATGATATGGCGTGACCCTGGTATCTGGACCCTTTCAGTAGGGGGATGCTTGTTGGTACACTATTGAGATATTGCAGGGCCGTGGGTCACATTTACAGTTACCATTGAGAGTATAAACAGTGGGTTTACTTACATTGCATGTTTGAGTATTTGTGGAATGTTTAAGCATGCAAATCATTTATGTGCTTATTGATTGCTATGCTATGATTTGACTGTATAACGTGGCTTACTTATTGAGTGTAAGCTCAGAAAAATCTTACAATGTTTTTGTCAGAGCCACGAGATTGAAGATGGACTGTTGGGGTGATGGATCTCCTATTAAATAAAACAAGACCCATTATTTTGTTGTAACCCCAGTATTACTTATGTGTAGGGCTTGATGCCCAAACTTTATTATTGTGGTGTGTAAGGGTTTGTAACCCAAAACTTCTAGTATTGAGTGATGTATTTGGCTTGGTTATATATATAATGGTGTTATATGTTAAAATTTTGTGACGCCTTGCGTGCCCGGCACGCGGCGGGTTGTCACCCTAGCCCGATATTTGGGTCTGGGGCGTGACAAGCTATCTCATCGGATTCCTCCTATTTTCTCATCCCGGGGCATACAGCTGGCACTAGGTTATGGCAGAGATCATGTCTTTCTAGGGCTCCCACCAGGGACCTTATGAAGGTTATAGGCCATAACCTCAGTGCACGAGGGATGCTGCTTGGATCTAGAAGCTCCCCATCCATCCCAAGGTTCAGCTCTTTATATGAAGGCTTGTGTGGGACTGTCTTCCTACCTTCTCTCTGCTCTCTAGAAGGGGCATGGCCATCCAGGCTACTTGCCCATTGTATGGGCAAAAGAAGGAGACTACTGACCATGCCATCTTCATTTGCCTCAGAGCGAAATGGATTTGGCAAAGGATGTGTTATTACTGTAGAGTGGATGATATGGGTTCGTCGTGGTCTCCTTTCCTTGATGATCTCCGAAGGGCCACCCAGCAGCAGGGCGCCCTTTGGGTTGCTATAGCCTATTAGATTTGGTTATAGCGGAACCTGCTTATCTTCACTGATGATATTATATCTTCTCACAGGATTGTGCAAAAAATCATATCTCTATCGATGGAATTCGTACTTCATCGCAATGCTTTTGATTCTGATACCTCTGGCCACTGAGGTTCCCCTACTGCTTTGGCAGCGAATCGGTATATTTTTTATCTCTTGGGAGCCCCTCCTTCAGGGCTTGTCAAAATCAACTTTGATGGGAGTATTCGAGGAAGATTAGCTGGTTAAGCCTTTATTATTCGAGGGATCGATGGAGCTTTGCTGTTAGCGGATAGTTTTGGCATTCTTGACTCCTTTGTCCCTATGGCTGAGCTTTATGCAACTTAGGCTGGTATTGCCTAGGCTTCTCGGATCCTTCATGCTCACAGCATTCTTATAGAGGGGACTCTCTAACTGTCATCCGATGGATTCGCAAGGAAAGTCACAATCAAGTTTCTATCAATCCACTACTCTATGACATTTGGTCTATCCTTCGGGAAGTCCACAGAGCCCAGATCCGGCATACTACCATGAAGCCAATTCTGCGGCTGATTGGGTGGTAGCCTCTATGGCCCATCATGTTAGATTTTGGATATGGAACTAGGGTGACCCCTATCCCTTAGTACTTAAGCAAATTTTGTATTTTAACCTATTTAGGTTGACTTGCACTAGGGTAGTGTGATAACCCATCTGTACCAAAAAAAAAAAAAAAAAAAAGAGGGCATCTCTTGTGCAACGACAAAGGTACAAATGCACTGAACTGGCAAAATCAAAAGTTAAACTTTATGGAATTGCTTACTTGCTGCATGGGCATAGGATGTCAACTTCAAGAAATGAAGTATAAATGGCTCAAAAAGACTCAAATGTTAACTATAAATGATGTCAAGTGACTAGAGTTGTAAGTGCGAGGCAGGCCATCAGAGTATCCTTACATTGGCACTACCAACTTGGGGGTGAAGATGAGGTAATTAGATTGTTGATTACTGCAAACTTGGGGTGAAGATAAAGTAAGTTGGGATAGTTTGAGTATCTAAAAGTAAGCAAGTGGATGGCTGCTCTATGATAGCCAAGGAGAGCCATTTGGTTCCATAGAGAAGCCAGTGGGATGTGGGTGATGGATTCTCGGATTGCAGCAATTAGGAGAAAAAGTCAGGATATTGAAAGCATGGGGCTCCAATTTAAGGAATCTTTGATGCTAAGATTCAATCGTGGTAACCAAGGAATTGGTGTGTCATTTACAATGGCTTGTAATGGAGATGGGCTGAGGTGGTTGACAACTTAGGAATGTGTTCTGATGACGACAAGGGCATCAACGACTTGAGTGGAGGAGAATTACCATGATCGTGGCTATAGGCTTGGCGCAGAGGGTGTTGGTGTAGACATGGCATGGACTATAGAGGCTTTGGCATGGGCCATGCAATGCTCCTCGATACCTTAGAACTCTCAGGGTTTGAATTAGCTAGAAGCCTTATTGGACAGGGAGGGGCAATGTAGCTAGGCTATAGGTGAGTCTTGGGATGGTAACAAGTGTCTCTTAAAACTTGATTTAGGCATGGTGACCAAACACCATGGCACCTATAAATATTTGAGGATTCCTTGGGACTTGAGAAGGGGCGTGGCTTAGAGTTGGGCCAAGGATCTAGGACGACCATCAAGGTCATGCCAAGGAGAGGGTAGCATTGAGCAAATATAGCCAGTCAAAATATTTCTTCGATTGATAGGCTTAGATGCCAATGTTATGGCAGTACATGTTGTTATGCGAGCAGGCTAAGGATATAGAATGTTGGCTATATGGTTACGGACTATTAGGGCCGTGGCAATGCGAGTGGTGTGTCGACTTGCTGGTTTGGCTAAAGGGCATCGATAGGACTTGCCTGAGCCTCATGCAGTGCAACAACATTGCACGTTCATGTCATTCAAGTTTGGTCTGCAAATAACCAAAGGACAGCATGATGGCTTATAGATTGTTGGCATAGTAGATATGTTGTTGGAAAGCTAATTTCAAGTTGGCAGTAGTTGTTGGAGACAAAGTATTGAATTAGTATGAAGGCACTTAGATGCGAAGCACTCTTTAGATTTTTAACTAATAGGAAAAACATATTTAAATTTGTTTGAAGCAATGCAACATTTGGCTCATGGTCGGCGGGCTCGTGCATCCCCACTAGAACTCTTTCTTCAGAAAATTGTGCATACAAGAGGCATTCTACAACTATGCAAGCAGTAGATCATAAACGAGAATGGCCCCTCCCTGCTGCTCGATGGCTTCCCCGGGCAACCCTCGGACATTCGAGGAACCGATACATAGATGTGATGGTTGTTTTTTAGAGCAGGAAAGAGAACTTTGTAAATAAAGAAAAATAAAAACACTGAAGCATATTTTTGGCTAATGAGCAGCGCCTGCTCAATCTTCCCTCTATATTTCATTAGATATATTGTTATATGCTTCTTAGGAACCAAGCGGGCCAACAAAATTAAAAGTAACCAAGTACGCATCCCATGAGAGATCATCCAATATTCTATTTGATAAGTTGTTGTAAATTGATTCCCAGGATGATGCTAACTGCATCATTATCTGGTCAGGTGTAGCCCCTTCCCAATCCTCCAGTGGTTCCATTGCAGAAGCTTCATGAAGGTTCAACAAGATCTCTCTCTTCCCTTCAATGGGGATGCTGAGCACATCAGCTCCATTTTCTAGGACCAGGTCAGTCAACTGCAAAGGAAACATTCAGAAAACACCGTTACAGAAACGCTGCAATTATATTAAGAGGCATGAACATAAAGTCCTCAGCCCAATACAAATTTGCCCTACATATGATGTAGAGGCCACTCTTGAGTCCAGTCTTGAGTGTACATCATACAGCATGCTGGACGTTATATTTCATCCTAAAATTAAATCATGATTCTCACAAAAGAAAAAAATAATAAATCATGGTTCTGAGGGCTGATTCTCAGCCAAATCTGCTGATTTGATTCTTGAACAGCTGTGAATATTAGACACCAGTATAAAACCTGGAAAGTATGGTTCAATCTAGCATGGACCCAAACCCTTCACAAACCTAGGACTGAAAGTAATAAATGAATATCAAATGGGCAGATTAAGAGTTTTATTCTTTACAGCTCTCTCTTCTTTATCATGGTCCTCTATGTACACATCACTTTTTAATGTACGATTTGCTTTGCCAGAATTAGTGCTATTTCTCAAATTCAAACATAGAGTCGGGAAAGAAAATTAAGAGTGCTGCTAAAATAATATGCCAATGCATTGTCCTCCTTTCCTACATGTTTACATATATATATATATATATATATAGCCATGCAATTTGCACAGAAAAGTGTAGTAACATATCTTATTAATGGTCCTAATTTATTAACTCAACGTATCCCCCATTAAAGTGATAACAGCCCCCCTCCCTTAATTCCTAAGCGCTCGCTTCCTCCCTTAATTCCTAAGCGCTCGCTTGATGGGGCAAGCGTTGAAGGAAAAGGGTATAAAATAGGAACCCATCCTAAGGTTTCAGTACAGAGTTCTCTAAGGTTTCAGAACACGATTCTCTCAAGAGAGATCCTAAAGTTTCTGAATACGGTTCTCTCGAGAGAGAGATCCTAAAGTTTCAGAACAAGTTTCTGAATACGGTTCTCTCGAGAGAGAGATCCTAAAGTTTCAGAACAAGGTTCTCGAGAGAGATCTTAAGGTTCTATAGAGAGAAACCTAAAAGTGGAGGCATTGGAATTGAGTCCCTGATCAAGAGCAATCATGAAGGCATACACCATCTGAATGCGAGAGCTCGTTGATTAGAAGACCGATCCATCGAGAGGAAGAGGGAAGATCAAGAGGGAAGATCAATCGAGATCGTTAAGAAAACCGATCCATCGAGAGGAAGAGGGAAGATCAAGAGGGAAGATCAATCGAGATCGTTAAGAAAGGAAGATCTCCCGTGCAGTCCACAGGAAGATCGGATTCCTTACCACCATTAAATAATAATGGCTGGAGGTAATTATGTTTAAGTAACATTTGGTATCAGAGCGAGGTTAAAACCTCTGCCTTATTTGCAAAGATTTCTATTAAGTTTCTCTTTTCAAGCAATTAATGCCGCGTGTTTCCGTTTTTAGTTTTTCGGATCTCAGGTTGGTTTCGATCAGTTCTGATCACGGAATTGAAAGAAACCATTAAACCTATTTCAGATCCCGATTTTGCGGAAACACGGCTTCTTTCTTTTCTATTAAAGATTTCTTTCTAGCATTAAAGGTTTCCCAGATTTCTTTTATGGTATTAAAGAGATAGCATTAAAGAAAGAAAAAGAAAAGAAACGTAGCATTAAAGAAAAGAAAAAACTAAAGGAGAGAAATGCAACGGAAACGTGGCTTCAATAACCACATCGGTGAAATATTAAAAAAAGGGAGAGAAAACTTTCGGTTTTCGTTTTTCTCGCTTATGGTCTTTCCGTTCTCTGACGGGATTTAAAATATGGATTGGTTGGATTTTAAATTCATTTATTATCTGTTTAATGTTTTATTAAATCATGTAACATGATTTATTTTTATCATTTTTTTCTTGAGTTTAAATTTTTGTGTTAAAATACGCCTCCTGAGTCTCTATGCCTACGGTGTTTTGCATAGACTGGCCCAAGGGAATAATGAGCTACGGCCGGACGTGTTTTAATTAACAAAAATTTTTCTTAAGATGATAATTTTAAAATTCATTAAATAGATATTGAAATGTTATCTTCTGTTCTGCATACTAGATTTATTCTATGCATGAATTTGGTGGTAGTGTAAAAATCACAGTGCAAATCCTTTCAAGGTCTGATTGGTCATTTGGTGTCTAGAAAGGTAAAGAGATTGTGGTTACTTAATTGGTTCCGTTGACTGACCTATGGAAAGCAACGGGGGGACCCCCACTTCTCTTTCACTGGCCTGGCCAATTTGACTAACTCGGATCTTGATTTGGAAATGTTACGTTGATTAAGATCACTACCTAATAATCATGCTAAATTGGTTAATCTATATGCATTTAATGTCATGTGATCAATATGATGTTGATTAATTGAGGAGTAGCCACAGCATCCTTGATTAATCAAAATTATATATTGAGTTGCAAAGATCACATAAGGTTAGATGACATTAATTGTGACTAATTATATTAATGTAATGAATCTTATCCCACAGGAATTTTTGTTGCACTAATATAATTAATTAGGATGCGATAACAAATTATTTCTTAATTACCCACAGGAATTAAGAAAGGAATATAATTTGTTAGTCACATCATTAAGCTAATGAGTCTATTTGAATATAATAACTTAGCCCATAGGTAGTTATTATATGTTATTGATTCATGTTATTGCATGTTTACATTGATAAACATGACATCAGTTATATGCCTCAAATTCAATTACATGAACATGATTTATTTTTTATGCAGCTATTTTGCCTGTTAATATTTCTGATATGAAATGTGACATTCCCGATTTAAGTGGTGATAATTATAAATTATGGAAGGAGAGAATTCTTCTTCAATTAGGGTGCATGGATATTGACTATGCTATCAGGAAGGATGAACCACATTTAGTTACATCTACTAGCACTCAGGCTGAGATTGCTGCGTATGAACGATGGGAACGGTCCAATCGCCTCAGTATGATGTTCATACGTACTAAAATTTCTGCTAGTATACGTGGTTCAATCTGCTAGTATACGTGGTTCAATTCCTGAGTGCAAAAATGTCAAGGAACTTCTGAAGGCTATTGATGCACAATTTGAGTCTTCAGATAAGGCAATGGCTAGCACCCTAATGACAAAGTTATCATCAATGAAGCTCACTACGGTTGGAGGTGTGCGTGAGCACATCATGAAGATGAGGGACATTGCGGCTCAGTTGAAATCCCTAGAGGTTGAGATGTCAGAATCTTTCTTGGTGCACTTTATTTTGAGCTCACTCCCACAGCAATATAGTCCCTTCAAAATATCTTACAATACACATAAGGACAAATGGTCAATTAATGAACTTCTGACCATGTGTGTTCAAGAGGAAGGGAGGCTGATTTTAGAAATGGGAGAAAGTGCATATTTAGTCACTCACAGAAAGACTAAAGCTCCCAAAGCCAAACGCAAAGGAAAGGGTAAAGTATCCATCCATACAGAAGACAAGAAGGAGTCCAAGTGCTTCTTTTGCAGGAAAGGGTAAAGTATCCATCCATACAGAAGACAAGAAGGAGTCCAAGTGCTTCTTTTGCAAGAAGAAAGGACATATAAAGAAAGATTGTCTCAAATTCAAAGCTTGGCTTGACAAGAAAGGTACTCTAACCTCATTCGTATGTCATGAATCTAATTTGGTTATATGTCATAACACATGGTGGATTGATTCTGGTTCTACAATCCATGTTTCAAATACCTTGCAGGGTTTTCTAAATCAAAGGAAACCATTGGGAAGTGAACAAAGCATCTATTCAGGAAACAAGATGGGTTCACATGTGGAAGCAATTGGAACGTGCAGACTTATTTTACATTCTGGTTTTGTTTTGGATTTGGAAAAGACATTTTATATTCCAAGTTTCTCTAGAAATTTAATTTCAGTGTCAAGGCTTGTACCAGCAGGATATTCCTTTAATTTTAATAAAAGCTTTGTTGATTTATTTTATAAATCTAAGCTTATTGGGAATGGTACATTGTCAGACAATCTTTTTCAAATCAATCTGAAAAATAATACCACCTATAATGTGATGCACGCCCAAACTGGTATGAAAAGATGTGTTATAAATGAGAATTCCTCTATTTTGTGGCATCGGAGATTAGGTCATATCTCCATTGAGAGAATTAAAAGATTAGTAAAAGATGGAGTACTTGATACTCTTGATTTTACTAATTTTGACACTTGTGTGGACTGCATAAAGGGAAAGCAAACCAACAAGTCCAAGAAAAATGCCAAGAGAAGTTCGGACATACTGAAGATCATACATACGGATATCTGTAGCCCAGATATGGATTCGTATGGTCAGAGATACTTCATCTCATTTATTGATGACTATTCACGATATATGTATCTCTACCTACTTCATAATAAGAACGAAGCATTAGATGCCTTTAAGGTATTTAAGGCAGAAGTAGAGAAACAATGCGGCAAGCAAATTAAAATCGTGAGGTCAGATAGAGGTGGAGAATATTATGGTAGATACACTGAGAATGGACAAGCACCTGGTCCGTTTGCTCGGTTTCTTGAAGAAAATGAAATTGTTGCACAATACACCATGCCAGGGTCTCCTGACCAAAACGGTGTAGCTGAAAGGAGAAACCGGACATTATTGGACATGGTAAGGAGCATGATTGTCAGCTCTAAGTTACCTAAATCCTTGTGGACTGAAGCTCTTAAAACTGCTGCGTATATATTGAATCGGGTTCCAACCAAGGCTGTTTCCAAAACGCCATTTGAGTTATTTAAAGGTTGGAAACCGAGTCTGCAACATATACGTGTTTGGGGATGCCCATCTGAAGTAAGAGTCTATAATCCACAAGAAAAGAAACTAGACCCAAGGACTATCAGTGGATACTTTATTGGATATGCTGAGAAGTCCAAGGGTTATAGATTTTATTGTCCATCTCACAGCACTAGGATTGTGGAATCAAGAAATGCAAAATTTCTTGAGAATGACTTGATCAGTGGGAGTGATCAATCTCAGTATTTGGCTTCTTCTGAGAAAGATCATTCAGTTATTCCAGCTTCCACTTCAAGTGAGGGATTGGTTGTTATTTATGGCACTCCTCAAACTCAATTAAGTGCCCAACAACCAGTCATTGAGATTTCACAAGCTGATGGTAATCTAGAAGATCGTGTTGTTCATCAACAATCAGTTGTGCAAGATACTCCTCAAGAGGTCATTGACACAACATTAAGAAGATCAACTAGAATAAAGAAATCAGCAATTCCTAGTGATTATGTTGTGTATCTACATGAATCTGACTATAACATTGGAGCCGAAAATGATCCTGAAACGTTTTCACAAGCCATGAGTTCTAAGGAATCAAACTTGTGGTTCAATGCCATGAAAGAAGAGATGGAATCTATGGCATCTAATCGAGTCTGGGATCTTGTTGAGTTGCCTGATGGTGTAAAAGCCATTGGATGTAGATGGATCTTCAAAATAAAGAAAGACTCACAAGGCAACATTGAGAGATATAAAGCAAGACTCGTTGCCAAAGGATTCACTCAGAGGGAAGGAGTCGACTACACTGAGACATTTTCTCCTGTATCCAAGAAAGACTCTCTCCGAATAATTATGGCATTGGTAGCTCATTTTGATTTTGAGTTACATCAAATGGATGTGAAGACCGCATTCCTTAATGGAGATCTAGAGGAAGAGGTTTACATGAAACAACCTGAAGGATTTTCCTCTAGTGATGGTGAGCATTTGGTTTGCAAACTTAAGAAATCCATATATGGATTGAAACAAGCCTCACGTCAGTGGTATTTAAAATTTCATGATGTGATCTCTTCCTTTGGTTTTGAAGAGAACATCATGGATCAATGTATATACCAGAAGGTTAGTGGGAGCAAAATTTGTTTCTTGGTCCTATATGTGGATGACATTCTACTTGCAACCAATAATAAAGGGTTGCTACATGAGGTGAAACAATTTCTCTCTAAAATTTTGATATGAAAGATATGAGTGAGGCATCTTATGTCATTGGCATTAAGATCCATAGAGAAAGATCTCGAGGCATTTTGGGATTGTCTCAAGAAACTTATATCAATAAAGTCTTGGAGAGATTTCGGATGAAAAATTGTTCACCAAGTATTGCACCTATAGTGAAGGATGACAAGTTCGCTTTGAATCAGTGCCCTAAAAATGAACTTGAACGGGAACAGATGCACAACATTCCATATGCTTCAGCTGTTGGAAGCCTAATGTATGATCAGGTTTGCACAAGACCTGACATAGCATTTGCAGTAGGAATGTTGGGAAGATATCAGAGTAATCCAGGTTTAGACCATTGGAGAGCTGCTAAAAAGGTCATGAGGTATCTTCAAGGGACCAAGGACTACATGCTCATGTATAGACAAACTGATCATTTGGAGATAGAGGGCTACTCAGATTCGGACTTTGCTGGCTGCGTTGATTCTCGAAAATCAACATTAGGATTTGTATTTATGTTAGCTGGTGGAGCCATATCATGGAGGAGTGCAAAGCAGACCTTGACTGCTACCTCTACTATGGAAGCAGAGTTCGTTGCTTGTTTTGAGGCTACATCGCAAGGTGTATGGTTAAAGAGTTTCATCTCAGGGCTTAGAATTGTTGACTCCATTACTAGGCCAATTAAATTGTACTATGACAATTCAGCTGCTGTATTTTTGGCTAAAAATCACAAGAGTGGTAGTCGAAGTAAACATATCGACATTAAGTATTTAGCCATAAGAGAACGTGTTAAAGAGAATAAAATGGTCATAGAACACGTTAGCACTGAATTGATGATAGCTGATCCTTTAACTAAAGGCATGCCAATTAAGAAGTTTAAGGATCATGTGATAAGAATGGGAGTTAGTTCCATGATATAATTGTATTGATAACAATTTGTACAAAGAAACTCTTATTTCAAACGTTTGTTTATTTCTCATTCAGGTGTACACGTTATATGACTTTTGAGAAATGACAAACTTTTCTTTTTGGACTCTGAATAAACATATGGTTTATTCATTATGTTATGTTGTCACATTTGGAATGGTGATAAAGAAATTGAATGCATTGTAATACATAGAAGATAATACTCAATTATAGAGGACCTATCGCTATGATTCATGTATTTAGTTTCTTGTTCAGTGTTGATAAAATATACGGACCAAGTGGGAGAATGTAGTAAAATATCTTATTAATGGTCCTAATTTATTAACTCAACGTATCCCCCATTAAAGTGATAACAGTCCCCCTCCCTTAATTCCTAAGCGCTCGCTTCCTCCCTTAATTCCTAAGCGCTCGCTTGATGGGGCAAGCGTTGAAGGAAAAGGGTATAAAATAGGAACCCATCCTAAGGTTTCAGTACAGAGTTCTCTAAGGTTTCAGAACACGATTCTCTCAAGAGAGATCCTAAAGTTTCTGAATACGGTTCTCTCGAGAGAGATCCTAAAGTTTCAGAACAAGGTTCTCGAGAGAGATCTTAAGGTTCTATAGAGAGAAACCTAAAAGTGGAGGCATTGGAATTGAGTCCCTGATCAAGAGCAATCATGAAGGCATACACCATCTGAATGCGAGAGCTCGTTGATTAGAAGACCGATCCATCGAGAGGAAGAGGGAAGATCAAGAGGGAAGATCAATCGAGATCGTTAAGAAAGGAAGATCTCCCGTGCAGTCCACAGGAAGATCGGATTCCTTACCACCATTAAATAATAATGGCTGGAGGTAATTATGTTTAAGTAAATTAAGTCTAACAAAAAGTGTAAACAGGAAAGCTCCCATCAATGTATAATTTGTTCCTTTATGTAGCTAATCTGTTTCAGAGCAGCTTCGCAAACTTCATGTAATTTTTGTTTCATCTAGATAAACAGAATCTAGATAAAACAGTAAGCTTCATAGAAACATCATGCAACATGCAGCCATGTATACATAGAGTAAAACATATCAGGTAACATATATGAGACAATACAATCATAGATGGATTCAGGTGCTGGTGGGATGTAGTCCTGCGGGATGTCGAGATTGGACAGAGTCCCAAGTGTTAGGATTGAGCCATCTCATCATCCTGTTTGGTGTGTCTAGGGATAACTCCTATCCCTAAACATTAGAGCAGGACAGAAAGGATGGACCTGTCCCATGGGATATAAATCACTGCTATCATAAACTAATAATCTATGAACCAATTGTTTCTGGACAGAACTATAAAGTGGGAGGCATACCTGTTGAAGCCAGGTCAGAGCTATATCAAACAAGCTTTGCTCCATAAGAAACTGTCCAACCACATGCAATACTTCACTTGCTATCTCATTGGAAAGCTGTGATAGAGATATAGACTAAAAGATATGCTTTATGTTATGTTTTTGCATTTTTAATGAGAATTCATTTTAAGCAATGTGTGTCATTTACTATATATATGTGCATGTGTCTAGTATTTATAAAGAGTATTTGATCTAGTGTGTAGAGTACGGCTTACACACAGAAGACTAGATCATCGGTTCTTTTGGAATACAAGTTTATTGTTCACAGTTTTAGATGGAATTGGACACACCATCAGTAGAACTGTAGCACAAATTTTTAGTAGGTCTGTCTTGACTACGGGGAATGGTTTATTCTAACTATTTGTGCTAGTACACTTTGTGTGTATTGAACAGGACCCAGTTGAGTTGATTATTTTATACTGACTTCATAAAATAATTTAAAACTCATGAATATTATGATTACTTATGCTCTTAATCTGAATTCTATTTCTAGACACGTGTATGTAGTGATTATTGCTTTGATTACACATAGAGTGAGATTCTATATGAGTCAATAAACTCAGTGGGTTGGGCAATAACATTATATATATGGTGAATATTAATAGTTGAAGGAATCCACGTCCTATTAATTTGGATTGATGATATCCCCTTGAGAAAGCTTATAAGTTTTGATTGTATCAAATCTTGCAAGTGGATTTTGAATCCGATACATCAAATAAGTTAAGTGGATAAGTCTCAAGGATAATAACAGCCAATTAAATTATATTGTCAGTATTTAAATTTAATTGGTGGATATCTGTAATCTTAACGTGGGGAGATAATAAGTATTTAATATTAAGGCTCGAAAATATAAATTCGAATGTGATTAGGAGTACAATTATAATTCTTTAGTGGAATGAATTATAATTTACGTAATTGAATCTTAACCCGGGATAGGATTAGGAGATTTAATTACGTGGGAAGTCCTTTTCATATTTGCCTATTTGGTCCCTTTTGTAGCCCTATAAATATCCTCTCAATTGGTTGCTAGGGTTAACATTTTTGAGAAAAAAGAAAAACAAGAAACCCTAGGTCGGCCGAGAGAGATCCTACCATCTTGTGAGAGAAGAAGGTATTTTGGGAATACGGCAGAAGGCTAAAAGGTTGAGGTCGAGCAATCAAATCGAAGTGTTCCAACGTTCAAGTTTGAAGGTATAATCTTATACTCATAGATTAGAACGGTAAAAGATTTTTTGTATTACTCATATACGCTATAGCCATGATCTTGGGGGTATTCCGCGCTCCCCAACAAGTTGATCAACAACTGGACCAGACTTATCCATCAACTTTAGAAGTAACAGATCATCACCTGTAGGTAGAACCACAGCATATGCAGAATCCACATCACCAGTGTGAAGTGAATCCATAGCACGGGTCCAGGAAGCCCAAAGTGGACCCCTTTCCTGACCTGGGTTATCATCTGTCAAAGCTTCAGCATCTAGCTCTGGAGTAGCTGTTCGTGGTGTAATTTGAGAGGTCCCATTATCTTCGCCAGCCACTCGGATAGCTTCCAAAGTAGCCTCATCCTTTGAGGCTTGCCAAAGACTTCTTGCAGAAGGACCCTCATCCACGGCTTGGTGGCCTCGGCACTAGAGGCCTGAGCCTCGGCCCTAGCTCAGGAGCCCTCTTCCCTTGCTCCAGTGGCCTCCTTAATCATCGCCCATGCGAGGGCCTCAACGACCTCGACCCTTACATCAGCATCCATGGCTTGCGCCTCTACCGCTTCCTTGCTTATGTTGGAAACAAGGTGGGCACACAAGGAGCTTTGATACCAGATTGATGAAAGTGGAGAATACTTTCAATAAGAAAAATAACACTCTCTTATTATGGAGATGTTAGAGAGAATACATCTTTTGGGTCTCTCTCTATTTTCATCATCATCATCTTCTTCTTCTACTTCTACATTTCATGGGCAAACACCTCCCATATTTATAAACATCTAGATGTCCTTTCATATACCACTATTTAATACATGCATAGAAAAACTAAAAGACATTTGCAGAAAATTAAGAGTCAATTACAAAATACTAAGAGTCAATTTTAAATTTCTGAACCATCTTATCTTTTTAAAATGACTATTCCTTTCTTCCATGAAGCCTTGGTCTTTTCAAGAGTAACACTTCCTTTCTCCCATGAAGCCTTTGGTCTTTTCAAGAGTGCATTAAAACAAGTTTAATATTCCAACATTTCCTTCCGTAAACTTGTTTTTCTTGGTGCCATGACTCCAAGCATCTTTCTTAGCTTTTAAAAATCTTTACTTTTGAGTGATTTTGTAAATATATCAACAATTTGCTCATTTGATTTACAGTACACAACCTTCACAATACATTTCTTAACTTGATCACGAAGAAAATGAAATCTTGTGTCAATGTGTTTGCTTCTTCCATGTTGAACTGGATTCTTAGCTAGTTCAATAGCAGACTTATTATCAACATATATCTTCACAGGCTCCTTTTGTGAATGACTCAATTCTTTCAATAAGTTGCGCAACCATATGGCCTCACAAACAGATGATGCTGCTGCAACATACTCTACTTCACATGTAGATAATGCAACAATGGATTGTTTCTTTGAGCTCCAAGAAAAAGCATTAGCACCAAAATAAAAGATATAACCAGAAGTGCTTTTCCGTTCATCAAGATCTTCTCTCCAATCACTATCAGAAAAACCAATTAAACTTGCATCATTGGAATGAGTATAAAACATACCATGATCAAGAGTTCCTTTGAGGTATCTTAGAATCCTTTTTGCTATCATCCAGTGTGACTCCTTTGGATATTCCATATATCTACTAATCAAACCAACTCCATAGACAATATCAGGTCGGCTTATAGTAAGATAACGAAGACTTCCAACAAGGCTTTTGAAAAGAGATGAGTTCACCTCCTTTCCTTCTCCTTCTTTACTAAGCTTGGCTCCATAAGCAACTGGGGTGTTTACTTCTTTGCAGCACTCTATTTTGAATTTTTGTAGAATGTTTCTAGCATAACTTTCTTGAGAAATGAAGATGACATCTTCACTTTGCCTTACTTCAATGCCAAGAAAATAAGACATCAAGTCTCCTCCTATCATTTCGAACTCCTTGCTCATGGTTGCTTTGAACCCATATATCATTTCCATGCAATTACCTGTCACAAGTAAGTCATCCACATATAGACATATAATTAAAATGTCATCTCTTTTTTCTTTACATAAATAGCATGTTCATAGGAGCATTTGTTGAAACCATAATCTTGAAGATAGTGATCAATTCGAGCATTCCAAGCTCTCGGTGCTTGTTTTAATCCATACAAAGCTTTGTGTAACTTGTACACTTTATCTTCCATACCTTTATGGATATAGCCCTCAGGTTGCTCAATATAGACTTCTTCTTCAAGGTAGCCATTGAGAAATGCCGACTTTACATCCATTTGATATATTTTTCACTTGTGATGAGATGCAAGTGAGAAAATGAGCTTTATTGAATCAAAATGGGCTACAAGCGCGAAAACTTCGTCATAGTCGAGCCCTTTCTTTTGCTTGTAGCTTTTGGCAACCAAACGAGCTTTGTATTTTTCTACCTCTCCATTAGCAGTGCACTTCACTTTATACACCCATTTGACGCCTATCGCCTTTTGTCCTTTTGGAAGTGAAGTCAACTCCCAAGTATTATTCTTTTTTATGGCAAGAATCTCCTCCTTCATTGCTTTTCTCCATTCAACTTTCTGCATAGGTTCATCAAATATTAGAGGTTCAATATCAGCAAATAAACAATATAAATCAACTTGTTCAACTTCTTCTGTTTCATCATAAAGATCACTAATACTTCTAAACTTTCTTGTTGACTCTTCAGGGCTTATAGAACTTCTTGAGGAAGTCGGTGTAACTTGTGGTGATGAAGATGATCTTGCTGGTGACAAGATTGGTTGAGTAGCTTCCTCATTTGTATTCTCCTCAGCTTCATTATAAGGTGTTATATATTTGATATGAGAATCTTTGCCATTCCAATCCCATACTCCATCTTCATTGAAAATCACATCCCGACTGATGATGACCTTATTTGTCATTGGATTATACAATTTGTAGGCTTTGGATTGCTCACTATATCCTATGAAGATGCATTTTTGGCTTCGATCATCAAGCTTCTTCCTCTTCTCTTGTGGTACTTGGGCATAGGCAATACACCCAAAAATCTTCATATGGCTTACTCCTGATTTGTAGCCACTCCAAGCTTCTTCTGGTGTCATACCTTTGATGGCTTTTGTTGGGCTTCGGTTGATAAGATATGCTGCACATGCCACCCCTTCAGCCCAAAAATGCTCGAAAAGGTTCTTCTCTTTCAACATGCTTCTAGTCATGTCAAGAATGGTCCGATTCTTCCTCTCAGCCACTCCATTTTGTTGTGGAGAGTACGGAGCGGTGAATTGATGTCGAACTCCTTCTTCATCACAATAGCTTCTAAAAGCATTTGACATATATTCTTCGCCTCTATCGGATTTCAAAATCTGCACTTTATTGTTACTTTCTTTTTCAACTAAAGATTTGAAATATTTAAACATAAAGAGTGCAGCCGACTTTTCTTTAAGAAAATAAACCCACAACTTTCTACTAAAGTCATCAACAAATATTATAAAATATTTGTTACCACCACAAGATTCTGGAAGAGGTCCACATATATCAGTATGCACTAGTTGTAATGGTCTTGTTGCTTTCCAAGATTTTCTACTTTTGAATAGAGCTTTTGCATGCTTAGCTGGTGTGCACTTCTCACAAACTTCATTTGGATAATTTATGTGTGGAAGTCCTTTAACCATTCCCTTATTAGATAGTAATTTCAAACATTCAAAATTTAAATATCCAAACCTGAGATGCCAAAGCCAGGAAGGGTCCTTGATATCCACTTGCAAGCAATTTTGTGCTTCCATCTTTAAGATAAGAGGAAACATCCTGTTTTCACCATCTGGACACGAGTAATCAGCTTTCCATTCCAATCTTTTAGAGTTAGAGATAGTCCTTCCATATGAATTGCATAATCCTTCTCTAACAGTTGGCCAATACTTAGAATATTACTCTTCAAACTTGGGACATAATAAACATTGGAAATGAAATCAGGTTTACCATTCTTTTGCCAAATCATGATTTCACCTCTTCCTTTGATAGGAGCTTTGGAGAGATCCCCAAACTTCACATCACAAAACTCCCCTTCTTACAATTCCACAAATAGCTCTTTTCTTCCACACATATGGTTTGAGGCTCCTGAGTCAAGAAACCATATATTCTTCAAATCTCCATCTTCTTAGCATGACAAAAGAAGTGTCGATTCACCTTCTTGGTTGTTGGATTCAATGTTGTTGCTTTGCTTATTGTTCCAACACTCATAGCTATAGTGTCCATATTTTTGACAATTATAGCATTGAATATTGGATCTTGATTGGTTACGACCTCCAATTGATCTTCTACCTCGTCCACGTCCACCTCTTCTGCCACCTCTTTCATTATTGAAGTTTGAGCTTTGGCCTCCTCCATCATTATAGCTTCTTTAACCACGGTCATGGCTTCGATCATGACCACGGTAGTTGCTTCTGCCACCATGGCCACCACAATAGTTGTTGTTGTCATCTCTTTTGTTACTATAGGCCAATTGAAGCCCTTGATCTTTCTCTTTTTGGTCTTTTTCCTCCACCTTGGATTGAAGTATTTGCTCTGTATTATGTGCTTCATTTTTTTTTTTTTGTATCTTTTGTTCATGAATTTGAAGTTTGCCCATCAACGCATTGATGGAGAGTGTATCAACATCATTAGCTTCTTCAATGGCGACAACAATATGCTCAAACCTCGGTGTCAAAGACCGAAGTATCTTCTCCACCACTCGAACATCTTCTACCTTCTCTCCATTTCTTTTCAATTGGTTTACAATAACCAATATCTGAGAGAAGTAGTCAAAGATGTTTTCCGTTTCCTTCATGGTGGTGACTTCAAATTCTCCCCGCAATTGTTGAAGCCGGATTCGCTTCACCTTTTCTTCTCCTTTAAAGATAGTAGAAAGAGAATCCTAAGCTTGATTTGCAGAGGTTGCTTCAGCAATTCTCTCAAATGTCACCTCATCTAAAGCTTGATATAATTGGAACAAAGATTTTTTGTCTCTTCTCCTTAAGCCCCTTAAAGTATCTTTTTGTGCTTGATTGTACCCTCTTTCTTGCTCTGCTGTAGGCTCGGTGTAGCCATCTTGAACAATTTTCCATAGATCTTGTGAGACAAATAGGGACTTCATTTGGATACACCAATTCCCATAGTTCTCCTTAGTAAGCTTGGGAACTTGAATATGCACACCATCGTTGGCCATCTCCCTCAAGATTGGTCCTCTCAAAAAAATAAGGCTCTGATACCACTTGTTAGAAACAAGGTGGGCACACAAGGAGCTTTGATACCAGATTGATGGAAGTGGAGAATACTTTCAATAAGAAAAATAACACTCTCTTATTATGGAGATGTTAGAAGGAATACATCTTTTGGGTCTCTCTCTATTTTCATCATCATCTTCTTCTTCTTCTACTTCTACATTTCATGGGCAAACACCTCCCATATTTATAAACATCTAGATGTCCTTTCATATACCACTATTTAATACATGCATAGAAAAACTAAAAGACATTTGTAGAAAATTAAGAGTCAATTACAAAATACTAAGAGTCAATTTTAAATTTCTGAACCATCTTATCTTTTTAAAATGACTATTCCTTTCTCCCATGAAGCCTTTGGTCTTTTCAAGAGTGACTCTTCCTTTCTCCCATGAAGCCTTTGGTCTTTTCAAGAGTGCATTAAAACAAGTTTAATATTCCAACAGCTTAGCCTAGCCCCTTTGAGCTGGGCTTCAAGATTCACTACTTTGGCCGTGGCATCAATCCACCTCAGCTCAATGGCCTCTGAGCGCTCGGCCTCAGCCCTTGCCTTCTCCACCTCCACAAGCCGAGCCTTCAACCCCTGGCTCTCTTCCATAGCAGCTTGGAGTTCTTGATTCCGAGTCACCTCGCAGGCTAGGATGGAAGCAAGCTTTGCAACTGCATTATTCGCCTAGACCCAAGCAGCAACGGCCCTCCCCCGAGCAATGCAGTAATACTTCGCGGTCCGAAGGCATGCATCCCGCATGGTGAAGACGTTGGCCACCACCTGCACGACAAAGAAGAGAGTCAGTGCACCAAACTACAGAAAAACAACTTAGAAGTATAAATCAAAAGTTACTTACCCAGAGCATCAAGGGGAAGAGATTACCCAGAATCTCACCCATCCCTAGGCATCGGACCTCCTCTCGGTCCTGCAAAAGGATGCGCTCCAATAGCCGCTCTGCCAAGCGGTTCTCCTAGGACGCCGAGGCCTTCGGAGGCATCCGGAAGGGTGCCTCAAAATTTCTTCTCTCCTCGGTGCGCACAGTGGTCGTCAGGAGAACTAATGGGCTAGCAGAGCTACTAGGACCCACCTCCTCTGTGGCCAGAATGTTGCTGGTAGGCAGAGTTGCTGCTGCTGACTCGATAACCCCTATTGTCTCGAGCGCAGGCACTGGAATCATCGTCGCCTCATCACCCCCTAGGCTGCGAAGGGGCTTCCTCCACCCTCAGCTCCATCATTGATGTCGGGCAGGCAACCGAATCAGAGTCAATTTCCCTTGGGTGGGAAACCGGGCCTACCTCAGTAAAGGCTGCCTCTCTACGGGCCCCTTGATGTTGAGGCTGATGTAGTGCCGGGTGCGACATTTGAGGCTCTTCATCTCCTTCCCTACGTCGTTGACTGCCTCCTTCCTCTTTATGCCAACCCTCTTCAGCTGTTTAAGGAAGAACTTCATTCGTACAACAACCTCACAGAATTAAAGTCGGTAAGAAACAAAAAAAAAAGAAAGAAAGAAAGAAGGAAAAAAATGAAAAAAAAATGAAAGAAGGAGAGCACCCTGCATTCACCTACGGTCGACGCCGGGCTCAAGTCAGCATCAAATCAGTTTCTCTCGGACAGAAGGTCCCGATAGGGAGGGATCTGGGAGGTCAATAGTTGGTCAAATACCTTCGGTTGGCTTGCTTCACTGTTAAGTTTCTGTTTGGGGATTGGTCTGGCTTCCCCCATCTCTCTCTCACACCATCTATATGAGCAAAGAAGTAGCAAGATTTCCATCCCTTGATGGAGAAGGAAATGTCAAGCTTAAGTACCCTACCCTACCGAGGGGAGAAAAACCACCACTCCACTTCACTGGGATGGTGATGGAGGGAATACATGGCCCGAACAAAGAGACTTTGGCCACTAGGCCATGGTAAAGATAGAGCACAATAAAGACGCAAATGGTTCTGATGGAGTTTGAAAATAACTACATCAAGAGAAGGTCATACCTCTTTAAGAGACTTGCTGTACAAGGGTGGAGGAAAAGTCAGAGTCTAGCCATAAAAAATTTCTTGTACAGGGCAACCCCTCTGGCAGGGCCGGCGATCACCCTATCGTTAGGACTAGGGGTGGACAACTTAATCCCCTCAGGGATCCTATATCTGACCCTAAGGATTTCTATCTCTGGTGGAGTCATTATTGATAGGACACTCTTCGAACCAACCAAACTTTGAGCTGTGGCTAGAGGAGTAGGATGCACCGAAGCAACTGCAGGCTCGCGGGCCACTGCACCGCTAGCCATACGGTGCGATTGAAGAGGGATATGGTACTCAGAAGAAGAAGAAAAAGAAGAAGAGGACACTACAAATTTCTTACCCTTCCTACAGATGAGCCTAGGATCCATAGCTACCCCGAGAAGGACAGAAAGACCTAAAAGGATGATCCGAAGAAAGGGAAAAAGGTTCAAAGAGAATAACCTGCAAAGCAAGAAGAGACACACGGAAGATTTAGAGAGTGGAAGAAGAAGGGATGTTGTCTTTCTCTTCCTCTAAAAGCATGTGGAGCTCAACGGAGAGGACGGCCTTATTCAGGATTTTCAAAATAAATAAGTCATCCTATCCAATGACACGGCCATGTGATGATCATAATTAGGAGCTAGCATCCCAACCGTCAAATGACCCTACGGCGGCGCTTAGGAGAATGCAATTTATGGTAAGCTAATGATGAAGGTAAGCTGCTCCTCACCTTTCAAGGGTGTCGCCTCGATTCTACGTGATGACCTGCCATATACCAACGGCCCCACAATTAATGGCACCCGAATCTTAATGAACTAAGACTCCACACTCCTTTCGCTTTGTGGGTGATGGGCATGTGGCCGTACAAGCTCACGAGTGTGGGGGGGGCATCAAATGGGGTTGATGAAGCAACACCCAATCAATAGTGATGATCATGCCTCAGGGCCTCCAGTCAGCCACCCGAGTAGGACCTCCAGTTAGCCACCCGGGTAAGACCTTATGCAAGGCCCATACAAACCCTATCATTCATGATGGTTTGCAGAATTCTACGACGGTCTGAAATCATGACAAAGAGATTCTCGCTGCCTCTGATTACGGGATGTGAGAGGCAAATCCTGCAAACTCTTATAAGTCTATTTATTATCCTAATTTAACCATTAAAATAAATATTAATTACTTTGAATTTATTAAGAATTGATATCTTTTATGGATGTTTGCATAAAAGAAGCCTATAGATAAAAAGATGAAAAGAGCTCGATTGTTGGAGTCTAACAATGCAGACGATACTCAAATCAGGTTTCTATTTGTCGAAAAAGGAAGAGATGATTTCTCATTATTCTTGGTGCAAACTAAGGCAGGTGATTGGAATAAATGGCTGAGAAGTTTTCGTATGATATCTTAATGATCTTAATCTCAATTGACTCTAACTTTGACAATGAGGAAGCCCTAGGCAAGCTCTATAAAAGGAGGATCTAAGGCAGTAGTTTCGGAAGGAGAAGTTTTCTTCAAAGTTTTTTTTTATTTAGATCATTGTATTTAGGCCTAGAAAAGAAAAATTATGGAGGGGACGCTAGCAGCAGCAATGCGCGGCTAGATTCCTTCAACTTGGAATGATGATGAAGCCTATAATCAGATTCTATCTTTCTTTTTTATTCTTGATTTTTATGCAATAAAAATATGCTCTTCTTTCATATATCTTTCAAGTTATTTTTTTGATTGAGGTTTTGATTTGACAAACACGGTCTATACCCTCTATCTACGTGCCATGATCTCAGAATACGGTAGGTACCTAAGAGAGATAGATCGTAGTATGGTAGTTTAGACCACTAACTTTGTAAATAATTAGATAGTTTATACTCTAAGAGAACGTGCTATGATCTCCTGATACGATACATCTCTGACAAGAGATAAATTATTCTATCCTTGAATTTGCAAAAATTATTGCTAGTGTAACATAAAGAAAAGAAGATAAAACCTATTTGCATGATAGATTCGGATTCCTAGGTTGCTTCTCTGTTTTAATTTCATTAATTAATTAGTTGTTATCTTTTAAAAATCGCTATTCTTAATATAATCCTTTATAGATAAATTTTTTTATGAAATAATTGTCCTTGATTTTCGAGGATATGATCCTGATTCACCACTAGCTATAGTAGTGAGTAAGTTTTATTTTGACCGCCAACGACAGTGATCAAATTTTGACACCGTTGCCGAGGATCCAGGTATAATTAGTTCACAAAAAAATTTAAAAAAATAAAAAATTTATCATAATTTTTAATTAATTTTATTCTTTTTTAATTTTTTTATTGTTACATTATTATTCGTGCTTCTATATAAAAAAAGAGTAAAGAAATTTTTTTATTGAATAGTTATTGCTCTTTTAGCTTATTATTTTTTTGAGTTACCTTAATTATTAGATTTTTTTATTTTTCTTTTAACATAAAAAAAATTATTTTCCTTCTTGTCATAAATCCACTTTTAACCTAATAAACTTTTTCTTTTAATTAACTTACCTTAAAGAACCTAAAAGAAAATCCTAAGACACTTTTCATAAAACATAATTAATTTAAGAAAATAAATAATAAACTTTAAAAACTTCCTAACTTGTTTAGACACCTTGTTTGAATTGCATTGCATTTTCATAAAATACTTTAAGGGCACAAACCTCTAATCAAGATAAGGTGGAGAGTTCATCACCCTTCCTTGGCCCACAAACCACATCCTTCATTTTGCATTAACTCAAGCTAAAATTAACTAAATGTCAGCCCCTAAAGAACTCGAGCTCAATAGGACAAGGCACTCAAAAGAGTTAGACCGGGTCAAGATTGACTGATTAACTGATATCTAGAAAAGGAAAGAAAAGTGATTATTTAATTGGTTTTGTTTGAATACCTGGCCAATCTAGTTGGTGTCTAAGGCAAGCAACGGGGAGACCCCCACTGACCTTAACCTTAACTGGCTAGTTGATCAGTTAATTTTTGACTAGGAGGGCTCTAAGGCAGTCTTGAAAGTTAGGAACTATCTAGATCTAGGTTAAACCTAGAGTAAAGAGTCTAATCTTTGTTAATTTGATTGCTAATAATTATTAAACCCTAACGAAATTATTCTTCATTACTCTTAGTTCTAGAAATCTTTTAGGATATTTTCTTTAGAATCTTCTCCTTTCTCTTTTATTACATTAGTTAAAAAAAAAGAAGAGAACTGTACTGTTTGCTTTAGAGTGTATTGGTAGGGTGCATGCTTGGTCGCCGATCATTACAACCCAACCTCATACCCTTAAATCCTAAAATAGAGAAAACTTGTAGAGCAAACAAGCACGCATTATGGATCTTAATCAAGAAAGCAATCCACCACATCAATTGAAGGAGCACTTTGCCCCTTCACAATAGACATATTCACCATGCATACAAGTACCTCTAGTAGAGGCTGTCTAACATGAAATTAAGTCCAATGTAATCAAAATGTTACCAGCTTTTTATGGATTTATAAATGAAGATCCCTACAAATACTTAGATGAATTCTTAAAAATTTGCTCAACTATCAAGATTCAAAATTTCTCCGATGATGCACTTAGGCTTAAGTTATTCCCTCTTCTCCCTAAAAATAGAGCAAGTATTGGTTAAATTCACTAGACACTGTTATAATTTCAACTTAGGACCAACTTCAGAAAAAATTTCTTAAGAAATACTTTCCTATAGAAAAAACAAATCAAATCAGAAATGCTATAACCATTTTTCCCAGTTAGAGGGAGAAATATTTCATGAAACATAAGAGAGATTAAAAGAATTAACTAGAAAATATCCACACCATGCAATACCTAAATGGCAGTTAGTTCAATATTTTTATGATGGATTGTTAAAAAGGCACCAACAAATAGTGGATGCCTCATGTGGAGAAATATTTATGCTAAAAAATGAACATGAAGCATGGCAGCTTTTTGAAACTCTAAGTGAAAATTCCTTGCACCACATGTCTATTGCCCGTAGAGATCCTCCCACAGAACCTAAGAGAGGTGGAATATACAATATAGGTCAGTCTATAGACATCTATATCAAAATTGATGAACTATCTCAAAAACTTGATCGAATTCTGCAAGTTAGAAATGCATCTTCCCCGTCTACTCAATTACATGAGGTTTGTATAATATGTTCAAGTTTGACCCATAATGTCCAGCCACATACCAATTTCCTGAGCTTATTCAGGAGCAGGCCCACCAAGCTCAAACCCGAATGGCTCCTAGATCAGGAAATGATCCATATTCGAATACTTACAATCCTAGCTAGCAAAATCATCCAATTTTTTTATGGAAACCCCAACCTATCATCAGTCCAACATCAATTAGGCCTAACCATCGGGAGACCCAATTCAGAAGCATGTCGTATTCCCAATATCCAAGTGCTCCTCAACCTCCACCAATAATTATGATCCTACTTTCAAAGAGAAGATGTTACAAGCATTGAAAGGGCTAGAAATGAATACTCATTAATTATCCTATAAGGGTTCCTAAAGACAGTGGTCCAAGATCATCCTCTTCAAAATACCCCATATTTGTAATAATATTATAATAATAATTTATATATAATAAAAATATAAAATTAATATATCATATTATTATATTGTTGTACTATTATATTATTATATTACAATATAATTAATGCATTATTATATTATTGTATAATATATATTATAATTATTTTATTATATTATATGAAAATTTATCAAATATAATGCAATATAATATGTTCTATATTATATTATATATATTATAGTAATATAATATAAATATATAGAGATGATTTTAATATTTTATAGATAACATTTTTGGATTCTCATATATAAAATATGATGATGTTAGATAATCAATGATTTTTGATCATTTTCGTATACCATATTAAATATAATGATATTTGATCATTGAAAATCAAATGACTTCACGATCATCAGCAATTCAAGAGCTGAGTGATCTCGAAGTGGCCATGGAATGCAACCGAGGTTTATATCATAAAGTTAAAAAAGATCCTATCTCAAAGAGAAACTACTGCCACTATAATGCATTAAATAACTTTTAAATCTTATTATTTAATATCCACAAGCAAATTTGGATTAAATTTATAAGCACTGCAATTGCTTTCCTTTTTTTTTGTTACAAGCGGATGATCATATTACTCTGATGCGAGTTAATTCAGATAAGTCAAAAAATAGGATTTGTTTGAGTACAATAGGACAAGGGTCATCATGTTTCCAAAACCAAACTCTAGAATAATACGTCATAAAGGCCGCAACCCAATCAGCCACAGAGTTGGCTTTCCTGTAGACATGATAGATCTGGAATCTGTACGCCTCCCGTAGGGTAAACCAGATATCATGAAGCAGAGGGTTGATAGGAACCTGATCATGGAAGTCCTATCGGAGCCATCGGATAACAGTTAGAGAATCTTCCTCTATGAAGAGACTGTGAGCATGAAGGATCCTAATAGTGTAGGAAATGCCAGCCCAAACTGCATGAAGCTCGGCCAATAGAACTAAGGAATCTAGGAGTCTAATTCCCCCTGCCACCAACATTGCTCTATTGATCCCTCGAATAATAAATGCTGAGCCAGCTAGTCTTCCTCGGACGCTCCCATCAAAGTTGATTTTAACAAACCCTGGAGGAGGGGCTTTCAAGAAATAAAAATCGTATGCCAGTTCACTGCCGAGACAGCAGAGGGACCCCAGTGGCCAAAGCTGTCAGAATTATGAGTAGTGTAGTGGAGCTTGTATTCAGCATATAAAGATAAGGCTTTCCTCACAATCCTATGGGAGGAGACACTATCATCAGTGAAGATAAGCTAATTTCGTGATAACCAGATTTGATAGGTTGTAGCCGCCCAAATGATGCCCTGATGTAGGTTGCCCCTCCGGATATCATGCAAGAAAAAGGTTCTCGAAGAGCTCATACCCCCCTCTCTGAGAAGGTATCCTATCAACTGGTAGATCTGTCTTACTCTAGGGCAATTGAAGATAGTATGAATAGTAGTCTCCTCCTCCTGGCCATACACTGGACAGGAGCCTGGATGGACAGTCCCCTCCCGGAGAGTAGGAAGCAGGTAGAGAGATAGTCTCACGCAAGCTTTCAAATAAAAAGCTGATGGATTGGAAGCTTTCATATCCACGCTGCATCCATCGTATGCTGAGACTATGGCCTATACATCTTCATGAGATCTCTAATCGGAGCAGTGGAAAGACATGATCTTCTCTACAATATGGTATTAGCTGAGTGCTCCGATATGAGCAGGATAGAAAGAATCCGATGAACTAACTCCTCACTAAAAAACCGACCGGGACACCGTGGAAGTATGCTAGAAGGCAATATCCTAAGATATCATATTAGTAACCCTCGTACTGTTGAGAACATCAACTTGCTTTCCTCTTTAATGCTTCTTGATGTTGCATCTATGCATGCCCAAAATCCTATTAAGTCCTCATCGTTCATATTTTCTCTTTTAAAATTTAAATTTAATAATAACTAAAAACTAACTGCTGCATCAAATAATTTTAAATTTTATTATTTAATATCCACTAGCAGCAGTTTAAGATTAAATTTATATGTAACCCGCTTTGCTTTCTTCTTGAGGTCCATACTCTTCGTTTTTTAAGCACTCATCAACTAGATTTTCAATTTTAAAAACTTGAAATTAAGAAATATATATTTCCATTTCATTTTATCAATCGCACTAGCATCTCATCAATTATTCAACATCCGGCATGGCATGGTGTTGCCGCCGGGATCCGTCCTTCGACTCGGGCGCAGTCGATCTCCAGTGGGCGAACCTGCACACAAGTCCTTGCGCGAGAGGCGTTAGGGGTGGCCCTCCGCGGAAGACCCTCCGACGCTCAAGTCAGTGAGAGGAAATCGGCGATCAACCAGAAAGTAGGGAGGTGGATCTCTCCGGGAGGTCTCTCCGGGGGCGGCCAATTAGGAGCTCTAGAGGGCAAGAGCACCGACGAGCTGCCAGCGTGAGAGCAGGAGAGTGGGAGTGGGGGTATGAGCGCGCATATGCGTACCTGAGGGAATCTGCGAGCGTGATATTTATAGGCTGTCATCTGTGTCTTGAGCGCCTTCTGGAAGGTTCAGAAGTTGTTAGGATACAGAGATGGATCGAATTAGGCCGTTGTGGGGCCGTTGGGATCCGTATCCTGTCTGTTAGGGGATCGATGGCCAGGAGAGATCCTTGATGGCTTGAGATCTGGTTGAGTAGACCTGGGGTAGCTATGATAGGTTCTAGGCCACTTCTCGACATGATTCCTTGTCTAGGATGCTGTTATGGTAGGCCTGGGCTCTCCCGCGTCAGGTTCCGCGGAGGTAGGTATCGGATCGTGGATCGCTTGATGAAGCCGGGCCGTGGAGACTCGGGGGGAACGAGCTATGGAAGCTCGGGAAAGACGAGCTATGGAGACTCAAGAGAGAATGAGCTATGGAAGCTCGGGAAGGACGAGCTATGGAGGCTCGGGGGAGGCCGAGCTACGGGAACCCGGAGAGACCGAGCTACGGAAGCCCGGAGGGGCCGAGCTACGGAAGCCCGGAGAGGCCGAGCTGCAGAAGCCCGTAGGGACCGAGCTGCGGAAGCCCGGAAGGGCCGAGCTATGGAAGCCCGGAGGGGCCGAGCTATGGGAGCCCGGAGAGGCCGAGCTACGGAAGCCCGGGGAGGCCGAGCTACGAGAGCCCGGAGAGGCCGAGCTACGGAAGCCCGGGGAGGCCGAGCTACGAGAGCCCGGAAAGGCCGAGCTACGGAAGCCCGGAGGGACCGAGCTACGAGAGCCCGGAGGGGCCGAGCTACGGAAGCCCGGAGAGGTCGAGCTGCGGGAGCCCGGAGGGACCGAGCTATGGAAGCTCGGAGAGGCCGAGCTACGGAAGCCCGGGGAGGCCGAGCTATGGAAGCCCGGAGAGGCCAAGCTGCGGAAGCCCGAAGGGACCGAGCTGCGGAAGCCCGGAAGGGCCGAGCTACGGAAGCCCGGAGAGGCCGAGCTACGGGAGACCAGAGAGGCCGAGCTACGGAAGCCCGGGGAGGCCGAGCTACGGAAGCCCGGTGAGGCCGAGCTACGGAAGCCCGGGAAGGCCGAGCTACGGAAGCCCGGGAAGGTCGAGCTACGGAAGCCCGGGAAGGTCGAGGGGAGAAGGTTGGTCTTAGCCTTCTCGCACGGATATTGATGCAATAACGATTTTATCCCCTAACACATGCCCTACTCCCTAGTTCAAAGCGTAGGTTCGGGCATAGGGAGTATAAATCCAGGTGGTACGTTCTGGATAGGACGTTTTGGTTTAGACAGTCCGTGCAATGATGCCCTAATTAATGCGACAGGGTCATCATGCCTTCGGGGGTAAGGCTCCTTCAAGAGTGACGATTGGGAATACGCCACATCGCGAATTTCGATCGATCCGGTGTTTGTCGAGGCGGTTCCGGATGCCTCGGGCAAGATGCCCCATCTTCTCAAGGCGGCTTCCTTAGTGGGGAATCAAAGCGACAACCGCACTATATATATGCATGTTTACAACATCCCTTCGTTTTGTCTTTGAAGAGTTTCGCCCTCCGCCCTTCGCGACACTTGCCATTTCGCCTGGTGTTTCTCTCAGTTAAGATGACGATGAGTCCCGACGACGTGGTTTCAAAGATTATCGCTGAAGATTTGGGAAGGATTCATCAATGGTATGGCATGCCCTCAGATGTCATTCTGCGGGCGCCGGAGTCTGGAGATAGGGTCTCGCGAGATCTAGAGTCTGGGGTCTTCGTTTATGAAGACAGTTTGAAGGCAGGCTTTCGTTTCCCTCTCCATCCCTTGGTGAAGGAAATCATGACTCATTATAATATCTGCCCGGCGATGGTGGCCCCAAACAGTTGGCGGAGCATCATCGGATTCATCTCAATGTGCCACCAAATTCAAATTGTCGCCACTCTTCCCCTTTTCCGCGCCTGTTACCATCTGATACCTGGGAGGAAATCAGAGTGGCCCTACATTGGACCCCGGAGGTCCTTCAACGTTATCGTGGATAAGCCGTCCTCTATTAAGTGATGGAAGAGCCGGTTTGTTATAGCAGAGGGGAACATTGGTTCCGACTTCCCTCGGAAATGGGGGAACTTCGTTAGGGATGCGGAAACACATCCAATTTTGTCAGCGCAGGAGGAGAGGGATTTGGACGTCCTTCGCAATGGCTGAGTGTTTTCGGCTAACGACCTGCTATAGGAGGGAGCCCTTTTTGTAGCCGGGCTTAGCCCCCTGGATCCGTAAGGTGAGTTCTCCCTTTTACCTTTTTTCGCTATGTGTTTTCTCGATGAATGTGTTTGGATCTGATCGTGTGTGTTTCATTCTTTCAGCCAAGAGGTCGGCATTATCGAGCCTCGCCAAGAGGAAGAGAGAAAAGCGCCCAGGGGAGAGCAGCGGCGCAGATAGTGGTAGGCCCGAGAAAAGGGCTCATACCTCCGCAAGAAGCCCGCCGGACGCCGGAGCGATCACGACAGGAGCGCCGGGGTGGAGGAGGATCTGGGGAGGACAACTATGATCCCTTGTCCTCCTGTAGTGGAAATAATGGACAGTTCAGATGAAACTCCATTGGCTCGCCCAGCAGCGTCCCCTGTGAAAGGGGAGCCGGCGATAGATTCGGCAGAAGTGGTCATTTCTGGGGGACCTTCCGCCTCCGCGGGACCATTAGCGGCTCCAGTGGAGGAGCCAGGGAGAGAGGCTGCCAGTGGAGAGGTTCAGGAGGAGTCCGAGAGTAGTGACGTCGGTTCGCCCGTGGGTCAAGAGATAGGCCATATTGAGGCCTCGGGGAGCCTGTGGAGGAGATGCAGATGATGGTGACCGGGAAAGGTGCGTCGGAGGAAGGGGCGCAGCAAGGTGGGAGTCCTGCAATGGATGCTCCCTCGAAAAAGATTTTGGGAAGGCTGGCGCTTGGGCTAGCCGAATTATCTGAAGAAGTCCAAGCTAGGGCCTTGATAGAAGAGGTTGGGAGGTTGAAGGCCTCTCAGACGGAGGTCGCCCAGGTTGGTCCCTCAGACGGGGATGGTCAACCCAGTAGCTCGAGCGCTGGTGTTGAGGAGGCGTTTTCTGCCATGATGAGGTCGGCCTTGTACCCGGGTGCTGATCCTTCGGCAGATAAATTCGCAGATTTGGAACTGGTTGATGCTGCGTTTGGGCAGCAGGGAGTGGCTGAAAGTATCCACCTTCTCCCTGATATCGACAATCCGACCCTCATGAAGATGATGCGGTCCTACGCATCTCGGGTGAGTTATTTCTCTTGTGCGGTGGATGTTTTCTGATTGACCCAATCGTGGGTTTTTATTCATCTTTTGTCCCGCAGAGTGTTTTGCTTTCTCGGGCGATGTGCTGGCGTCTCAGTTTGGCGACGGGGGCCAGCGTTCAGGCCAGGAGAGACAACGCTGAACTTTGATCGCGAGTGGTGGTGTCTGAGAAGTTCGAGGAGCTTCTGGCCAGTAGCAACAGAGGTTTGAAGGGGATGAAGGCGGCGTATCAGGCCGCTCTAGCCGAAGCGTCCAAGCAAAAAGGCAGAGCGGAAGAGTTGCAGGGACTCCTGGCGAAGAACGACAATGCATGCTTGGAACTGGCCAGAATTGAGTCGAAGCATTCCGAGGAGGTGAAGGCGATACGGCGAGAACATGGTGAGATTTTGGGTCGGCTGGGGAGGGAAGCTGCCGATGAGAGGAAGCGTTTGATTAGAATGCTCGATGAAATGGAGGAGAAGTTGAACAGCGCGATGGCGAAATTGCCCACTTGAGGGAGGGCGCTAAATGGCACCAAGGGACGATAGCTCGGGTGAGCAACGAGCTATCCCTAGCCCAGGAGAAGGCCGAAGCCAAACAGTCAAGGATCAATACTCTGCAGGAGAGAGTTGAGCTGATCGGGGCTGACAGAACAAGAGCCAGGGGTGAGGCTGAGGAGCTGACCAAGAGGTTGGCCAGACGAGAGGAGGAGGTACGACCTCACTTCCCCCTTTTTAGCTTCTTCTACTGGTCTCTTGTGATGCCGACTAACTTTGGTTTTTCAGATGGCGAAATTAGGGTTGGAGAATCGGGCTCTCCAAGGCGAGCTCGTGTCCAGCCGCAATAAGAGCTCAGAACTCGGGACGCGGGCCGGCGAGTTCGAGGAGCAAAACGTTATTTTGCGAGCTCAAGTTGTAGAGGCTGAGAAGCAGGTTGCTGAGGCTAAGATGGAGCTCGCCATACTCAAGGGGAAGCAGGACGCTATCGGCGTTGACGCCTTCCAACTTGGAATGGAAGAATGTAAAGACAAGATATCCAGTGAGCACCCGGAATGGGATCTCTCTTTCCTGGATACTGAAGCTCCTGATGATGGTGAGTCTGAAGGAGAAGAGGAGGATGAATACGTCGACGTCTCTGATGCCGATCCTGGTGCCGCCCCGGGTCCCAGCGAAGCCGCAGCTTCTGAGGGACGATTGCAAACTGCCGCTGGAGGGGCAAAGGCATTAGAGAAAGGTGAATCTAGTCACACCTCTGCGGATGTAGCTGAGAGCTCCTCCAAAACTGACGTGGTTACCGGCCCTTAGGAGCCACCCCTGTATCTTGCTTTTTGAAAGTTTGACCGATGTTTCTTAATGAATGAACCCTCTATTTTCATTTAAGTGTTTTTCTTGTATGGCCCTGTTGTCATCCAGTCTTGCCTCAATCGCAAGCAACTTATGGCTCGTTGATGTTCTTTGGTCATCTTTGTTCCGAGATTGCGGAAATGCATTGGCTTGGCCCCAGGTGGGGCGGTAGCCTTGACCGGCGAATTGATAGGCAATCTGGTCCGATTTGTGTCTTAATTAAGACTCAAGAAATGAAGGCGATGAGCAGAGTAGGTCGACTAGGGCCGACGGGCAAAGGTAGGTCGGCTAGGGCCGACGAGCAAAGGTAGGTCAGCTAGGGCCAACTAGCAAAGTAGGTCAGCTAGGGCCGACGAGCAAAGTGGGTCGGCTAGGGCCGACGAGCAAGATAGGTCGGCTAGGGCCGACTAGCAAAGTAGGTCGGCTAGGGCCGACGAGCAAAGTGGGTCGGCTAGGGCCGACGAGCAAGATAGGTCGGCTAGGACCGACATACGAGGTGTTGCCGAAGTATTTTTCGCTTCCTTTGGTCATTTCATTTTCATTGAATGAAAGAACAGTTGTGTAGCCTTCGTGCTCATTTGTTTTGGGGCGTTCGATTTTATCGCACGAGTTCCTTGAGCGACTAACTTCGCTGGGAAGCAATCGTCGGACAGCTGGCTTTCGTGCTTTTTGCTATCCTGCCAGCGACCTACTGTTCTGCAGGTAAATCAGTTTTTATTTTACCAAAATTGATGATACGGCGCTGTGGGGAATGTAAAGCTGCTCTAGAGCTTTCCGAAAGGTGCTCTTTTCCCATGCAGGTCGTTTTGATATGCTGCGCACGCAGCCGTTTACCATTGGAGGACGTTTATTCGTAGGACGATATCTGAACCTGCCAGCTTCCGTAATGTCAGTGGATGATCCTCTGCATTTAATGATCGCGATTCAGGATCAAGAGGAAATCTTCGCATATGTCATAATTTAGGCGGTGGGCTTGGCGTGCATTAGGGCACCGCTTTCATCCTGGGAGGCCACGTGGAGGTATGGCCCAGGTGTTTGAATCTTGGAGCTTATAGCCTTGGTAATTGTTCCCGATCCATTTTTGGCCTATAAAAAAGGGAAGAGGGGGTCGTGTTTGGTTGTCCCCAAGGTTTCTTTCCCATTAGAGTTTCCACCATGTTTGTTTCTCTGCTGTTGCGAGTGGGAGGACCGAGCTTTACTCTTATAAGCTCCTTGCCACCGGATAGTTGGGGCGATGAAGGGGCTGTCGAAGAATGGCTCGCCCTTAGGGGATGAGTCCCGGAGATCATATGGAGAGTGCACAAGGAGGGCGCAGAGATCACACGGAGAGCGCACACATACTCTTCCCGTGTGACCTTTGTGGTTCTCCTTCGGGACGCATGGTAGGAAGTGCACGCGGACTCCCTATGGTTTGAGTGAATTTTGCCTCCTCCCCTGGTTTGGATTCCTGGGCTCGCCCGCTCGGGGAATCTTTTGCCGCATGGGGAGGGGGTGAAAGTGTGCCGTCCGTCGACGCCTTGTCCTTGAGCCATGGCAAGGTGGGGCGGTGCATACTCGGTTTGGGAGAGCGTTCCGACGCCAGGGTCCGCTGGCTTCCTACCTGCTCGCCGGGGGGTCCCTCGGTTGGGTGGTCTGGGATGGCCACCCAGATATCTCGGTTGGGTCACCGAGATATCATTATTGACTGAAGCTGGCCGCAACTATTGGTCCATGTCACCCGGCTATTATCAGCTCGAGCTGACTGGATGCGGCTTATCTGGTTCGGTGGTCGGATGCCGGAGCACCACGGTTGTCCAGGTCTGCTTTGGAGCAGTTGCCGAGTTTTGTACTTGTCTTTATTTAATGCATTTCAATGCTCTTGTAACGCCTCTAAGGCATTTGTAACTGATCTTGATTGGCAATGAAATAAAGAGGGTTATGTTTTGTTTCTCAATCTCTACCTCTTCTGTGCCAAGTTTATTGTTGTTGTTGATCTGGTGTCTCGCTCGTTCTTAGGTGAAGATCCCGCGCTATCCGAACTAGTCGAGGTTCGCAAGCGGCGGTTTGGGGATCGTTCGGCGGAACACGTTCCCCACTTTGGTTGAAGCTCGGTATTTTGTGTTTCGTCCTTACCAGAGCTCGAATGTTCATAGGTCGGCCTTGCCGAAGTTCGGAAAATTAGCGCTTGGCTTTACCAAGGTTCGGAGAACTTGTAGCTCGGCCCAGCCAAGGTTCGGAGAATTAGCGCTTGGCTTCACCAAGGTTCGGAGAACTTGTAGCTGCCCAGCCGAGGTTCGGAGAAGTTTTACTTGACCCTGCCAAGGTTCGGAGAATTTTTACTTGGCCCTGCCGAGGTTCGGAGATTCAGGGCTTGGCTTTACCAAGGTTCGGAGAATTTTAGCTCGGCCCAGCCGAGGTTCGGAGAATTAGCGCTTGGTTCACCGAGGTTCGAAGAACTTGTAGCTCGGCCCAGCCGAGGTTCGGAGAAGTTTTACTTGACCCTGCCAAGGTTCGAAGAATTTTTTACTTGGCCCTGCCGAGGTTCGGAGATTCAGGGCTCGGAGAAATGACTTAGCTGCCACTATGAGCCGTAGTGTAAGGTCTCTATGACGCTTGGTGAGGGGCGCCAGGGTAGAACGAGCGGTATGTGTCACGCTCCTTTATTTATGACGTTATCCTTCCCGAGGGGACAAGTCATTGGCCAGACGCTGGATTTCTTCCCTCTGTGCTTCCCGAAAAAAGAGCTTGGGGAAAGTGCTGGGAGCATTTATTATGGGGGCCGGCAGATCAGAAAGTATTCTGTTCAGGGGGATTCCGGTCAGTCCGCACTTACCGATCTCACTCGGGATGGGGTGCGGTAATTCGGATTCTGCATGCATTAAAGTGACGACACGTGCAAGTTGTTATAGGTCAGTAACTACGATGTGACCGATTGAGATACCTGCCTGGCAAGTATAAATATGACCGAGGGGTGTGGTCTTAGTCATCCCTCGGTTCGGTCTTGAAATAGCATTAGACCATGGCTCTCAAGGGCGATCCTCCAAAGAGTTGCGTGCATCACAACGGTCTACTACATCCGCAGAGGGGCCGTCCCCACCATCACTGTTGATGGCTTGGGTCTGGCGTCGACCTTGCGAGCAATCAGCAGCTCGTAAGGGTCGTCGAGGAGTACATGGACGTATGCACTAAGGAGGCGGAGGCCCTGCGCCGGGTGGCAGACCGGCCAGAGGGAGGAGATCGCATCACTTCGCCAGCAGGTTGCCGATCTCACCGAGCGCCTGGAGGATCTTCTGGCATCTGGGAGTGACTCCGAACCTGATTTAGGGCCTCTGTTACTTTTGCTTTTTGTTTTTGCTTTTTCTGTCTCTTTTTGTACCCCTTTTTCGATCAATGAAAAGAGGCTTTGTTTGGATAACCTTCTTTTTTCAGAGTTTTTTGCTTTAAACATGCCATTCGCGTAATAGTTGGGGAGTCAGCGTGGCTTGCTGGTTCACGCGTTGAGATGGACGCTTTGTTCGACGGGTTATAGGGGTGTTACCCAAAGATTTTAGTAGCAGAGGGGAATTCTCTGGCTCTACTCGGGGTTCTTGGCCGATTATGCGGGGCTTACTGAACCCTTTAATGGTTCGTCGGAGGCGCCTTCTTTGTGTGCGTTGACGATTTTGCTCAGCGCGCTTCTTTTCACACCGGCCGAAGTTTTGGGGACTATTTGGAAGTCCTTTGGCTTTAATCGGGGCCTGCGCACTTCGGTTTTCTACCGGTATTTTAGCCTGAATTTGTCGCTCGGCCCAGCCGAGGTTCGGAGAGTATTTTACTTGGCCCTGCCAAGGTTCGGAGAA
>UESW01004744.1:0-88654 GCA_900491605.1 Calamus simplicifolius | reverse complement strand
TTGCTCGGCCTAGCCGAGGTTCGGAGAATTGTTTCTCGGCCCAGCCGAGGTTCAGAGAATAGTTGCTCGGCCCTGCCGAGGTTCGGAGAATTGTTGCTCGGCCCTGCCGAGGTTCGGAGATTTGTGGCTCGGCCCAGCCGAGGTTCGGAGATTTTCTTGCTTGAACAGGTAACTCGGTCGTGCCGAGGATTAGTAAGCAGCATCTGTTTCTTTTCACGATTTTTGGTGATATAACTTGTGGTGATTTATGTCATGAATTATAAAACACTGTGCCGATAAAAATTTATGGGAGCGAGCCTGTAGAGGGCGTACCCTACTGGTAGTACTTGCGAGATTGTCGAATTCCATGTCCGAGGGATGAATCTTCCGCTTAGATCTTGCAGCTTGTAGGTCCCGGTCCGACGATCTCTGCTACTTGGTAAGGGCCTTCCCAGTTTGGTGCCAGCTTTCCTTGCTCCAGCGGTTTGGAGACAGATGCTTTTGGAGAACGAGGTCGCCAGGTAAGAAAGTTTTCCCTTTGACTCTGGAGGCGTGGTAGCGGGCCACCCTTTGCTGATAGGTAGCCACTCTGATCCGAGCTTTCTCTCTAATCTCCTCTATCAGGTCAAGGTTGGTGCGGAGCTGCTCATCGCTGGCTTCCTCCGAGTAGCTTTCCACCCACAGAGAAGGGAGCCCTATCTCTACGGGGATAACAGCCTCTGTGCCGAAGGCCATCCGGAATGAGGTTTCACCTGTGGGTACTCTCAGGGTGGTGCGGTAGGCCCACAGGACATGGTGCAATTCGTCTGCCCACCTGCCTCGGGCCCTGGAGAGCCAAGCTTTGATCCCTTGAAGTAAGGTCCGGTTGGTTACTTCAGCTGCTCCATTGGCTTGTGGATGCCCGACCGAGGTAAGGTGGTGGCGGATGTGCTCCTCGCAGAACTGGCGAAACTTCGGATTGTCGAATTGCCTGCCATTGTCAGTGATGATAGTGTGCAGGAGGCCGAAGCGGCAGATGATGGACTTCCATACGAAATCCTTGGCCTGAGCTTCGGTTATTTGTGCAACTGCCTCTGCCTCGACCCATTTAGTGAAATAATCGATGGCGACGAATAGAAATTTCCGCTGCCGTGGCGAGCGAAAATGGGCCGAGGATGTCCATCCCCCACTGGCAAAGGGCCAAGCGGAGGATACGGGGACCAGGCTGGCGAAGGGGAGCCTCTGAATGCTTGAGTGCCTTTGTCATGGGTCGCAAGTTCGGACAAGGTCGTCTGCATCCTTCTGCATGGTCGGCCAATAGTAGCCTTGACGCAGCACCTTGTGACATAGGGACCGGCTTCCCAGATGGTTGCCACAAATCTCCTCATGCACTTCGCGAAGGGCATAATCTGCTTCAGACGGGCGAAGACACCTGAGCAATGGCATGGAGAAGGACTGTTTGTAGAGCTGATCGTCGATCAACACATAATGGGTGGCCTGTAGCTTTAGCCTTCTGGCTTCTCTCCGGTCGGACGGAAGTGACCCTTCTTTGAGGTACCTCAGGACGGGATCGAACCATGATGGCTCGGCCTCAACTTGCATTACTCGTCGGCTTCCGCAACACTGGGTCTCTCTAAGATCTCCAGGTGAAATTTTTGCTCGGTGTCCATAGATTCCGCCGTTGCCAACTGAGACAGTAGGTCGGCATGGGCATTTTCAGATCTAGGAATCTGAATAATCTCAAATTCGGGGAAATGGGAGAGTAGGCTCGAACCTCTTGGAGATATCGGATCATGTTCGGTTCCCGGCCTCAAACTCCCCTCGTACGTGACCCGCCACCAACTGGGAGTCGGTGAAGGCATTCAGTTTCTCCACCTTAAGGCTGCGGGCGATCCGAAGATCGGCCAGTAAGGCTTTATATTCAGCTTCGTTGTTGGAGGCCGAGAAGGAGAAGCGGACGCCATATTCAAAAGTCACCCCTCCGGACTGGTGAGAACCAAGCCCGCACCGGAGCGATGGGCGTTGGATGACCCGTCGACATGGAGGAGCCATCGGGCACCAGATTTTGATTTCTCGGGGGAGTCGGGGGTGGAGCCATCCTCTGGGATGGTACACTCGAGGAGGAAATCGGCTAGCACCTGAGCTTTGATGGCCGGGCAAGGCTGAAAACGGATGTCATGCTCGCTCAGCTCGACGGCCCACTTAGTCATTCTCCCTGATGTCTTCGGGCGATGGACCACCGCCTTGATGGGTTGGTCAGTCAGGACTGTCACAGAATGCGCCTGGAAGTATGGCCGCAACTTTCGAACTGAGGTGATCAAGGCCAACACCATCTTCTCAATCCAGCTATACCTCATCTCCGTGTCACGGAGTAGCTTGCTAACATAATAAATTGGCTTTTGGACCTTGTTTTTTTCTCTGACCAGCACCGAGCAAACGATACCTTCCGAAACAGCCAGATATAGGAATAGTGTCTCGCTAGGATTTGGACTGCTGAGGAGTGGGGAGGAGCCAGGTACTTCTTGAGATCTTCGAATGATTTTTGACACTCGGGGGTCCACTGGAAGTTCTTAGCCGACTGGAGAGTTTTGAAGAAGGGGAGGCATCTTTCGGCTGAGCGCGCCATGAAGCAGTTGAAGCCGCTATCCTCCCGGTTAGGCGTTGGACTTCTTTAATAGACCCGGGGGCGCCATCTGCTGGAGAGCTTGGATCTTCTGGGGGTTAGCTTCGATACCCCGCTGGGAGACCATGAAGCTGAGGAATTTTTCAGAGTTAACGCCGAAGGCGCACTTAGTCGGATTGAGCTTCATCTGATACTTGCGGAGTGTTGCAAAGCTCTCCGAGAGATCCCCAACGTGCTGTGATGCTTCTTTGCTCTTGACCAGCATGTCGTCGACGTATACTTCCATGTTCCGGCCGATTTTCTTTGAAGACCTTGTTGACCAGCCTTTGGTAGGTGGCACCTGCATTTTTAAGACCGAAAGGCATAACTCGGTAACAGTAAGTACCTCGGTCGGTTATGAAGGCAGTCTTTTCTTCATCTTCGGGGGCCATCCAGATCTGGTTGTAGCCGGAGTAGGCATCCATGAATGTCAACATTTGATAACCAGAGGTGGCATCCACAAGTTGATCAATTCGGGGGAGGGGAAGCTGTCCTTCGAGCACGCCTTGTTGAGGTCAGTGAAGTCGATGCAGATCCACCATTTACCGCTCGACTTCTTCACCATGACAACATTCGACAGCCAGCTTGGGTAATTCACCTCCCGAATGAAGTCTGCCTTGATGAGCTTATCAACCTCTTCTTCAATAGCTCTCTGCCGCTCTGGGGCAAAGCTCCTCTTCTTCTGCTTGATGGGTCGGTGCGTCTCGTTCACGTTAAGGCGGTGGACGAGAACCTCAGGACTGATTCCTGGCATGTCGGAGGCGGACCAAGCGAAACATCGGTGTTGCTCTGGAGGAAGTCGATCAGCTCCTGCTGGGACTCGTCTTTCAGTAGCGACCCGATCTTTATGGTTTGGTCGGGATGAGCCTCGTCCAACGGCACTTCCTCCAGTTCTTCGACTGGTTCTTCCCGTTGCTCAGCGAAGTCCTCCCGAGCGTCCAGCCCATCAACTTCCGGCATTCTAGACTGAAGGCTGGTGACGAAGCACTGTCGAGCCATGGTTTGGCTTCCCTGGACAACTCCAACTCCCCGCCCGGTGGGGAATTTCATAGATAGGTGTGGGATGGAGACAACAACTTTAAGGGACATCAGGCCAGGTATCCCAAATATTGCATTGTAGGGCGACCTGAGCTTAGTTACTAGGAAGTCCGTGTGAACAATGGCCACAAGGGGCCAGGTTCCTGCCCGAACTATTAAGGTTACGACCCCTTCTGGGATGATAACGTCGCCTGTGAATCCCATTAGGGTGGAATCCATGGCTCGAAGGTTTTCCATGAGCAATCTCATCTTGGCAAACACATCGAGGTACAAAACATTCACAGAACTTCCACTGTTAACATGCATCGTCATGGGGGAACTGTATCCCTCGGAGATCGTCATCGGAGAAGGAGAGCTCGCCCGTTCGCACTTTCTTTGGCGCCGATCCTTCATCATCATTTTTGGAGCTTGAGCCACTAGCTTTCTCGATCATGTTGATGTGGCCGATTACAGGCGGATTTGGCGGAGGAGGAGGCTGCTGAAGCTCGAGCTGGCGATCCCCCCTTGTCCTGGCTCGGGTTCCCTCCTAAACTGGTTCAGTCGGCCCCGCTGAATCAGCCTCTCAATCTCATTCTTCAACTGCCAACATTCCTCGGTGTCGTGGCCGTGCTCCCAGTGGTAGCGGTAGTATTTGGTGGGGTCCCTCCGGGTTGGGTTCCCTCGGAGAGGAGCTGGCCGGGGGAGCTGGCGCTCTATCTCCATAAGAATTTGCACCCTGGGTACAGTGAGCGGAGTGTACCGGTCGAATCGCCTGGGCGGGCTCCGGGAGCGATTTCTCGGTGGCGGCGGGGGAGCTCTTTGGCGATGAGGCAGGCTTGGCTGACGGACGGGTCGGTGCCTGTCGGAACCTTTAGGTTCTTTCTTCTTCGCCAGCTCGGCGCGGGCAACTCTCCGCGATTCTTTGACCCTGGCGTAATTGTCTGCCAGGGCCATCATACCGGAGAGGTTTGGGGGGTAGCTGACTTCCATCGCCAGGTAGAAGTCGCTCTCCTTCAAGACTCCCCCTGCCAAGGTAGACATAGCCACCTCATGATTAAGATGGTCCACCTCTAGCATGGCCTTATTAAAATGGCCAAGGTAATTTCTCAAGGACTCCCCCTCTCTTGCTTAACTTTGGAGAGGGAGTCGGATCTCTGCCGGTGATGGTGGCTACTGACGAACTGACCAATAAAAAGATGGCTCAGCTCATCGAATGAATCAACGGAACCTGGTTTCAAGGCGTTGAACCAGGTTCGGGCAGATCCTCTGAGGGTGGAGGGGAAGGCGCGGTAGAGGATCGTGTCGGATGCTCCGTGGAACATCATTATTGATCGAAAGCTGCTGAGATGATCATCCGAATTAGAAGAGCCGTGGTAGGGCTCGATGGCGGGTAGCTTGACATGAGAGGAAATCACTTCCTCCATGATCCCTTTGGAGAAAGGGATGCCTTGCTCCACCTTGGGCTGAGGCGGATGGGCCTGCTTGGCGGCGTCTAGCTCCTGACGCATCTCCCAGATTTGTCGACGGATCTCCTCTTCAGATGTAAGACGATGAGCTGGGCGAGGAGAGAGTAGGGATGGCGTCGAATCATGGCGGGAGGACACTGGGGAGAGGGTCTGGGCTCGCCGAGATCTAGGGGGATCCCTGTTGTGGCCACCTCGTGGGACTGGCTTGTCCCCCTTGGGTCGGTGTGGGGGTCCACGGCTCCAGGCGGACCAAAAGAGGAGGTGGCCGGGGAGAAAGGAGATGTGGCCTCCTCATGAAGGCGTGGAGCAGGGGCAGCTGCGAAGCGCTCCTGAATCAGATGGGTCAGGGCTTGGACCTGCTGGACCAGTGTGGTGAACTGGTCCTGGGTCATCGGGATGGCTGGCGAAGATGGGGTCTCGACTGGCGGCGGCTGCGGCGCCGTGTTGCTTGTCGGATCAGGTCTTTGAGAGACGACCTGGTCCTGGGCTTCAGAGGTTGCTCTTCTCCGATTAGCCATTGGAGAGGTTCCACTCCAGATCGAGATCCTTATCTCTTTTTTTCAAGTTTTAATGGGACTTGAGACCCTTCCTCTAGGACGGAGCAGCTCGACTAAGGCCGAGGGGCAAAAAATGGCTCGGCGAGGGCCGAGGGGCAAAATGGCTCGGCGAGGGCCGAGGGTATTTACATTTCCAGTAGCCAAACTGTGGTCGTGCCTTCGACGAAAAGAGAGGGGGGTTTGTTGAACCTTCGCTGTCACCCCTTTATTCTTTCTGGTAGAGAGTGGGTTTGGCTTTGCATCCATATATTACCCCTGTCAGCATTTTGTCTTTTCCAAGGCGGGCCGATTTTCGTTTCATCGAAGTGGGTGGTACATCTCTGCGGCCAGCAAAAGGTCGCTCAAGACTTTCTGACGAACCAATGCTGTGTTGATCTTTTCCGACGTGGGCTGCTTTGTCGTGCGGCATAAGTGCTTATTCGCCATTGGAGGATGTCGTTTTCGCAGGACAATCCCCGAGGTCCACCAGAATCCGCAAGATCGGCAGACGATCTTCTGCATTTAAAGCTTATGATCGGGGGTTAGAGGTAATCTTTTGGCGTGCGTCATGGCTGGGGCGACGCGCTCGACGCGCATCGTGGGATGCTGTCTTTTATTTCAGGAGATCACGTGGTGGCGCGGGCTTGGTGTTTCGAATCCCAGGGTTTTCCACTCTGATAGCTATTCCCGGTCCGTCTTCGCCTATAAAAAGGGGAAAAGAGGGCTGTGTTGGGCCATCCCAAAGTTTTTCTTTTCTGTAAACTGTGGAGGCGCACACAATGCCTGTTTATTTGGGGCTTAGAGCGGGAGGACCGAGATTTTCTCCTGCGAGTCATCGTCGTCCTCCGAACAGTTGGGGTGACGAAGGAGTCGTCGGGGGGTGGCTTGCCCTCAAGAAAGAAGCTCCGGATATCGTATGGAGAGCGCATAGGAGGTCCACAGAGATTGCATGGAGAGCGCACATATACGCTTCGTGTGTGACCTTTGGTTCCCCCTTGGGGACGTACGGAAGGAAGTGTACGTGGGCTCCCCATGGCTCGCATGAATTTCTCCTCCTCCCCTGGTTTGGATTCCTGGGCTTGCCCGCCCGGGGAATCTTTCGCCACGTGGGGAGGGGGTGATGGTGTGTCGCCCGTGGGTACCTTGCCTTTGAGTTTGGGCAAGGTGGAGCGGTACACACCCGATTTGGGGGAGCGCTCTGGTGCTAGGGTTTGCGAGCTTCCTTCCTACTCGTCGGAGGGCCCCTCGGTTGGGTGGTTTGGGGTAATATCCCGTCCACCCTTTCCGATTTCTCTGATATCTCGGTTGGGATGCCAATATATCATTATTTACCGAAGCTGGTCGCAACGGTTGGGCCATGTCGTCCGCCCATTATCGGCTTGGGCTGACTGGTTCGTAGTTTGTCTGATTTGTTGGACCGGACGCCGGAGCATCACAGTCGCCCGGAGCTGCTTTTGAGCAGTTTGCCCGAGTTTTGTACCCGTTTTTATTTCATGCATTTCAATGCACTTGTAATGCCTCTCAGGCGGTTGTAATTGGTTTCGATGGCAATGAAATAAAGAAAGTTTTGTTCTTTCTCTTAATTTCTGTCTCTTTTGCGCTAAGAGTTGTTGTTGTTGGCAATGAAATGAGGCGTAAGGATATCTCGTTCGTTCTTGGACGAGGATCCCGCGCTATCCGACCTAGTCGGGGCTCGCAAGCTGCCCGAATTCAGACAGAAATTTGGAGATTGTTCGGCGATGGAACATATTCCTTAACTTTGGCCGAAGCTCAGAGATTTATTACTCGACCTTGCTAAGGTTCGGAGATTTATGGCTCGGACCTGCCGAGGTTCGAAGAACTGTTGTCCGGCCCAGCCGAGGTTCGGAGATTTATGGCTCGGCCCTGCCGAGGTTCGGAGAATGATTACTCGGCCCAGCCGAGGTTTCGGAGATTTGTGGCTCGGCTCAGTCGAGGTTCAGAGATTAGTTGCTCGGCCCAGCCGAGATTCGGAGATTTAGAGCGTGGAGAGATGACTTAGTCACCGCCCTTCCTCTAGCGCCAATCTGTTGCCGCCGGGATCTGTCCTCCGACTCGGGCGCGGCCGGTCTCCTGATCTGGGCTTCCTCCTGGGCGGATCTGCACAGAAGTCCTCACGCGAGAAGCGTTGGGGGTGGCCCTCCGCGGAAGACCCTCCGACGCTCAAGTCAGCGAGGATCGGCGATCAACAGAAATGGGGAGAAGGATCTCTTTGGGGAGTCCTTCCAGGAGTGGCCAATCGGAAGCTCCAGGGGAGCGCCGACGAGTAATGGAGGAGAGAGAGAGTGAGTGAGAGTGAGCCAGGGGCTGTGAGCGCATACCTGAGAGAATCTGGGAATGTTGCATTTATAGGCAATCACCTGGATCTTGAGCGCCTTCTGGAAGGTTCGAAGGTTGTTGGGATTTGAATCAAGTTGTTATGAAGCCGGTGGGATCAGTATCTTGTTTGTTAAAGGATAGATGGTTGGGAGGGCCCCCTGATGGCCTGAGATCTGATGAGTGCGTAGGTCCTAGGCCGTTATTCTAGATCCTAGACCACTCCTCAATATGATTATTTGTTTGGGATTCTGTTACGATAGGCCTAGGCTCTCCCGCGTCGGTTCCACGGAGGTGAGTATCGAGTCATGGATTGCTCAGAGAAGCCGAGCTATGGGAAGCTCGGGGAGGCCGAGCTAGGGGAGCTCGGGGGAGGCCGAGCTATGGGAGGCTCGGGGAGAGCCGAGCTATGGGTGGCTCGGTAGAACCGAGCCGTAAGTTGCTCAACCCGCTGGACCATATTAGTTGGCTCGTTCTTCATAGGCGTAGCGTAGCGGGCGGGGGATGGGGCTGATCTTAGCCCATTCACACGGTTATCAATGCAATGACGATTTTACCCCTCAACAAATAATTATATCAATTATAAGTTAGTTTTGAACCATCCAATCAATTTGAGGCATGATTTGTTTATTATATTTAATAGATCAATGCAACTTTAATCTGATTTGTTTACACTCAACTCAAATTTACTTTGTGTTGTGTTTGAACGTGTTCATAGATAATATCTAAAATTGCTACCATAGGTGGATAAGATTACGTTAAGTAGCCGTCATCAAATGGATCTAAGACATATTATTGGATATTTGAACCTATAACTGTATATGCGATGAGGAAAGATCTTTATCCATCGGATTACGATGCGTATTGATCATGCTCTAGTGCAAGTATGCATACGGAACGCTTTATAGTCCAATGAACCATAGCATACATGCTTGCAGGGACGCATAGTCAATAATCATGTTTGATGCATGCTTTATGCACTGATATCCAATGCATAAAATCTTTTCCATACAATAATCATTGATGTCAAATAACATCGTTATGTTCTTTGTTGCTTTTTTTTAACAACCCTGTCACGTGGACTTAATTTAACGAAGATTGCGTGCGTGTAAAACCAATCAAAGCCCAAATCCTTTAGGACTCAAGATTCGTGCAATCATGACTGCTTGCAGAACTTACGTCTCCATTTCTACGGCGAAGTGAAGAAAATTAACTTTTATTTTTTATTTTTTTGGGTAAATTCGTTCGCTCAAATTACGTGGCCGCGGATGAAACCAGAGGCTCATATTAATGGCAGGCTACAAAGAAGAATTGTTATGTTCTCTTACAAGACAACAACAAAGTCTTGATTCTAGATTAGGTAGAATTGATAACGCATTGATTGCATGAAATTTTTTAAAAAAATTACTCGATTTAAAATTATATATATATATATATATATATATATATATATATATAAGAATAAAAAAGCCTACACTTTTTCACCGACGAGGCTAGATCATCATGCAGTCCGTGACATGATTCGATTGTATTGACCAAAATATCCCATCAAAGACCCAGGTTACGTGGTCGTATGTGGCCTTGAAATATTTAGGGACGGGTTGCTCTGATATTGGGACATAAAATGGACCAGGCTATCCTCTTCTTTGAAAATTATTTGGGTTGAATCCCGTGTCTTGCTTTCTTTTGTGCTCTCTTCATCTCCACGATAAAGTAGGTCGACCTTCTTTTTCTTTTTCTTTTTTGGTTTCGTCCAAAACATATTGTTTTGTTTTCTCATTTTGTTGCATATGCAATTGTAGTTAGTTGTTTAAAGATGTTGGATATTCTCAAATTTTATATAATAACGGATGCAGGAGCAAAAGCGAGAAAAAGATTGTAGGATTCCATTTAAATATCTAAACCCTAGAAGTCCTGAAATTTTTTTTTTTAATTAGTCGAGGCCAATTTATTACTGAGTCAGTCAAGTTTGATTTAGTTCAATATTGAGGTCATGTATTTTCATTTTATTTGAGCCCTATAATAATTCAAGGAAGTGTATTACTCTTGTTGAGACTCTGCTGAAGATATGTAGATGACATTCAGAAAAAGCTACAGATTAAGCAATATTGGACAACTATATCCTATCCGATCTTCTCCAACCTTATTAATATACCCTTGGAGCTTGGATTGGATCAACCTATACCGATGCCATGGATTCAACCTTATCCCTCTTTGTCGCCACCTACAATTTTGGCAACCTTGGAAGCCCATAAGGAAGAAATTAGGTGCCCGCCTTATTTTTATGTGGCCCGTGCTATGCTTTGATCGGAATGAATACTAGCATTCAATCATTTTGGAAAGGATCTTGTGCCCCATATGAACCTTATTGACAAAAAAAAAGGATGGCATCCCAAAGCTTCCTTCTTTGCTTGTGGTCCCTCGCATCCATAATTAGAACCATATCTTGTTGTTGCCATTTTGATCGAATCAGATAAAGAAAAGAAGAGTAATGGCATGAGAGGTCTATAAGACCAAAAAGAAAAAAACGATGAATGAATGAATGAAATATTTTGAGAACTTTCTTTCAAGTTCTATTTCCGTTGCTTCAAGCAATTGATCCTCAGTGAGGAAATTAGCATGATGCCAAAGTGTTCTTACTACCAAATCCTGGTATAGTCCATCTTCTCTACCAAGCTCCACCCAACAAACCCTAATTCTCATACCACCATCTTCATAGCCGACCACCAACCTCCTTATCTTAAATTTTAGGCACCCATACTTGAAACACTAACCATCGCCCCTCTCTTAATTCATCTCCAAAGCCGTTGCCTCTCTCCGCCCTCTCCCCTCTCACTTTCATACCCCAGGAGGATCCCCAGGCTGCTGCTCCAGGCATCCAACCACCTTTCTACAAGAGCCCGTGCAGCCTTCGACCGAATCATTCCCGACAATCTCTTCCTAATTTTCTGCCTTCACAAAAATTTGAGTCTACAAGCCGCCGATGATACCTTCTTTTCCCTAAAATTGAGATCAAGGAACCTCACATGAAAGATAGTTTTCTCATCCAGAAATCCTGCCCGCTAATGAAAGATCTTCTATTAACACTAGGAGCGCATCATCGTTGAGTAAATCAACCTTTTTCTCTGTGATTCTGATTCTGTGAAAGTTTATGAGCATATCTTCTCTAAAGTTTCTCAATTCCAGTATGCTTCTTCATTTTTCTAAAAGTTTCGTTTCTGAACCGTTACTTCTACATCACATAATCTACTCTTACTCTTTCTCTTATTTTCAGATGAATTAACCATCTTCTAAAATACTTTAAAAAAAAATCAATTTTCATCAGTCTTTAACTGCATAATCATCCTTGCCCTTGTGCTACATCAATAACCCATAATATCACTTAAAAAGACTAGTCGAAAATTATTATTTAAGCTTCTTAATTCTATACAAGTATGCAGTATATCTTCAATGCATAATTGATGTGAAACTAAACACTTGCCAACATAGGTTCTCACATGCTTCTTCTTATTTAAGCCTCAACGTCCTTGAATTATCTAAATCTAAATTCTAAATCTTAATTCAATCGATCCAATTACAATTATAAACACTACGATTAGCTCATGATTAGCCCAAAAAAGGCTTCCTTACAGTGTCCCTTACTCTACTTGAGTCCTAGTTTAGATCTGCTATAATATCTTTTATAATAACTCCAAATCTCATAAAAAAAAGCTAGCCAAAAAATATTATTTAAACTCCTTGATCTTATATAAGTAATAGGGTTCATATTTGATACCTTTATAATATATTTTTGGAAACTAAATTTGAATCTGATCCATCACAATTAAAACTCTTGCTATCCTTCATCTTTTCAAAATTATGGCACCAGTCCAACAACAAACAAAAGCATCATGGCAAAAGCCAAATACTTAAGATCTCTACAATCTATAGTTGATATAAACTATACATATGCTCTCGATTATGCATTATGAATATCTTAAGTACTTTTATACAATTAAAGAATCAAAATAACATTTTAGCTAATCTTTTTAAGTAAGGCTTTTGAATTGTTATATTTTATAAGTACATTACAACCTTATTTATATATGCTGGTCAAGATTTTGTGACCCTGAGTAAATTATCTTATAGGTCTTGGTGATGTTTAAAACTTATGCCTTAAAATTTCAATGTATTTTAAGAATGGTTATAAAAAGAAAATATCATGGACATGGAATAATACGCTCTTCTTCGTTGCCAACCCCCTTTGCCATCTTCTCCTTCCTTTCCATGATTTGCATATATTATGTGGCATGCAAAGCAACACCAAAAATGAACATCTTTACTCGCATGGATTAATTTTCACTAAACGTTGCCTACAATACATGTTTTGCTCCTTTTTTTGTTTCACTTGTTGCTTGGTGGACAAAAAGAAGATGCTTTGGAGGATGACCAATGCTAGTGCGGGAATATTTCTTAAGACAGCATATGTTTTAGGGGGTGAGCAAAGTTAAGAATATGAAAATTCCAAACTTATCAAGTAAATCAGTTGCCTAATAACATTTGGTAATCACAAAACTTATCATTATATGATTTATGGGCGAGCATCCTTTAGCAAACAATTTAATTGAATAATTTGATTTAATTTTTTATTTTATTTTATTGTGCCATTAGCTATCTTAAAATGGCATGTGATATCCAAATATCCATGCCAACGATCAAAAAGAAAAAAAAAAACTTTTTTCTATTAGAATGAAAAACATAAGCTGGTTGAAGAAATTTGCATCTTAACTTCAACTCAACTCAACTCAACTCATCTAAGCCTTTTTTTAACTACATGGGATCTGCTATATGAATCTGCTTCCTCAACTCTACTCTATTTAGGATCAAGTCAACATTTAAATTATAAATAGTTATATCTTTTTTAATTATTTCTATTCATGTTAGTTTGGCCTACCTCCATCTTTATCATCATGGATTGTTAAAAAAATATTTTTTTAACTAGAGCATCTAAAGGTCTACGTTGTATATATCCAAACCACCTCAATCGATTTTCTCTCATTTTATCTTCAATTGAACCCATTCCTATTATTTTTTTATATATTTATTTCTAATTGTATCTTTTATAATTATATTACATATCCATCTTAACATAAGCATTTCTATTATACTTAATTTATTCACATATTGTTTTAATATTACTCAACATCTGTTTCATATAACATAGCTGGTCCAATAGTGGTTTTATAAAATTTTCATGCTAATTATTAAGATAAAATAAAAAATATAAATAATTTTGTTTAATAAAATGTAGATGTCCCTCAACTCAACTATTAATTTCCTAAATAAATAATAATACTTCTCATGACAAAGAATTATTCAGTGTCACGGTCTAGAGATAAACATCTAAGACGACAACACCATTCTGAGGTTGTCTACCTCAGTTAGGGGGCCTATTATGCAGATCATGGGCATCTTTGAGCAGGTTGACTGGCTATCCTACCTGGGGATTCCTATAACTGGAGACGGCCTAGGATCTCTGATTTAGTGCTCTAGAGAGGCGAGTCCGTCAGCGGCTGGATGGGTGGCAGGTCATCAGGCTATCTATGATGGTGAGGATTACTCTGTTACGATCGGTGCTCTATGCTCTTTCTCTCTATCTTCTATCCAATGTTGTGGTCCCGTTGACTTGTTTGAGGAGGATTGAGAGATATTTCAGAGACTTTCTTTGGGCTTCGATGCAGGATGGGCATGGTGTTCACTTATTGGCTTGGGACGTTGTCTGCTTGCCTATCACTGAGGGTGGGCTGGGGATCCAATCTCTTACTGTTAGGAGGGAGGCGTTGATTGTTAGGCATGCCACTCGTTTCTTGCTTGATCCAAATTGTTCGTGGAGCTCTTTCATGCGGGGTAAGTGCGGAGTATGGGATTTATCCTATGATCCTCTGCCTTCATGGGAGCACTCTTTCTTTTGGAAAGAGGTCTGCCGGCATGCCCCGGCCATCTTAAACACATCTCATGGATGATTGGTGATATAGCCTCTGTCAATGTTGTTCGGGATACATGGATTGCTAACCCCCCCTGTCTCGTTGGCCTACTTTTGTCAGCAATGCCATTCCTAGCGGATGAGAGTTATTGATCTTATTGGGTAGGAGCATGCTACCTGGGCTACCCCATTGCTGTCAAGATTCTATGAGGAAGAGCTTTATTATCGTATTCTCTCTATTCCTCTTGTCTCTGGTCATACCCCTGATACTAGGGTTTGGAGGCGATCATGTTTTGGCCTGTGCTCCTATCAGGGATCTTCTCAGAATGTACAGATCTCAGCCCCAGCAGTCGTTGGATATAGCTTGGATCTGACATCTTTCCATTCATCCTAGGGTCCGTCTATTTATTTGGAAGCTTGCCCGAAATTGTCTTCCTACTTGCTCAGTGCTCTCGGGACAGGGATTGGGAATCCAACCTACATGCCCATTGCTCGCTATGTGGTAGTGGGGATGAGACAGTGATCATGCTATATTCACTTGTTCCAGACATATCTGGCAGAGTTCTGGTGACCGGCCATGGGATGACAGTGCTGCTTCTTAGTGTATATCCTTTCTGGGCTTGATTAGGCAGGATATGGAAGAGGTATCATTTAGAGAGGTATGACGAGGGCCTATATTGCTTATCAAGTCTGGTTATCCTGAAACTAGCTTGTGTTTACTAATGAGTCTGCCCCTCCACATAGGGTTGTCAGGACAGCTTCCTCTTTATCAGCTGAGTACACTCTCCATCGTGCTGATCTTGATTCTGATAGCCTTGATCTCTGAAGCTCCCATGCTGCCTCAGCAGCGCACCGGCGTACGGTCTTTATATATTGGGAGCCCCTCCTCTAGGGTCTATCAAAATCAATTTTGATGGAAGTGTTCGTGGGAGATCTACAGGTTCAGCTTTCATGATTCAAGGGTCGGATGGTGAGATGCTGGCTGCTGATGAATTTAGCCTTCTTAATTCCTCGGTGCCGCTAGCTGAGTTGTATGTCGTTTGAGCTGGTATTTCCTATGCTATTCGCTGCCTGGGTGTTCGAAGCCTTATTATCGAGGGGGGACACTATGACTGTGATCCGTTGGCTTCGTCAGGACCACAGCGATCATCTGCCCATCAACCCCTCGATGTACGATATTCTTTCTCTTCTTCAGGATGTTTTTTGGGTTCAGATTCGGCACATATATAGGGAAACCAATTCAGCGGCGGACTGGATCGCCGCAAGGGTGGCCCATCACTCAGGCTTTTGGAGCTGTGGAGATCCTTGTTCTCTTATTTTAATTCAAATTTATAATATGATATATCAGGTTTGACTCACCCTAAAATGATGTGATCACTTCAAAAAAAAAAAAAAAAAAAAAAAAAAAAAAAACAACGAGACGCGGCAACAGTCAAGGTGGCAGCTGGAGACCGGCTCCAGAGGAAAAGGGGGGACGATATTTTGCCTCTTTTCTCCATTAGATTTTTGACCATTGCCACCATTATGAAGTGGAAATTGTTGAAAGCGAGGGTGTGAACATCAACAAATACGTTTATTTTTTTTTTTCCGGTGGTTCTTCTAAGGGAACCCACGTCCTGATTTCCCGGTTCCGCGGACCGACTGCACCCTGGTCACAGCGGGAGAACGGTAATTGCAGGCCCCCAACTGACGTGTCGAACAGGAATTGGCGGGACTCGGTTGTTTGGTGGGAAGCCGATGGGCCCTGCACACGTGGCTTGTTTCCTGACCACCCATGCGGTTCGCTCAGAAGTCAGAACCCGACGGATCCCAAAATTACTCCCATAAAAAAAACCTTATGAGCTTGTAAATGATATATGAATTTTTAATAATCTTATTTATAATCATTTTTGTTTCATCTCTGTTCCAGAAAAGAAGGGCTTATAGTTTTTTCTTGAACACATATTTTCTATATATTATCTCTTTATAATTCTAGCCCTGATAAAAAATTATCAATTAGAGGGTACATTTAATTGTACGTAATTAGTATAAGTCAGATATATATATATATATGCAATAATACTGTCGATATTTATTTAAAAAAACAGTGATAAGTAAGTAAATTACAATATCATGAGGAGACAGTTGGTTACCATCCTCATTATCTGAGAAAGTTCCCAGCAGCAGAGGAGAATCTTTCGAGTGCTAAGATATATATATATATATATATATATATATATATATATATATATATATATATATATATATATATATATATATATATAGTGGCTAAGAGCTTCAGCAACGCAGCCAACTGAGATCAACACCACTCCGTTCCAGTCTCCATCTGAAGGCTTAAATCTCAGTCATCTTGCAAACTGAGAGGAGAAATCCATAGGTTCAAACCACTGTTTTCATGCAAAAAACCAACCTTGCATAACTCTCGACCAGGCAATCAGAACATTCAAATTCCTGGTTTTTAGCAGTCAATAGTTTCTCTATTCTTCTTCTTTTTTCTTTTTTTTCTAATTGATACTAATATGGATAATAAATAAAAACAGTTAAAAAGAAATATATATATACGGCCCCAGAGCCTGGACGGCCCCCAGAACCTAGGCCGCCCCCAGTCCTGGGTGGTCCTAGTCCTGAGCGGCCCCCAATCCTGGGCGGCCCCCAATCCTGGGCGGCCCCCAGAGCCTAGACCGCCCCCAGTCCTGGGCGGTCCCCAGTCCTGGGCGGCCCCCAGAGCCTAGGCGGCCCCCAGTCCTGGGCGGCCCCCAATCCTGGGCGGCCCCCAGAGCCTAGGCCGCCCCCAGTCCTGGGCGGTCCCCAGTCCTGGGCGGCCCCCAATCCTGGGCGGCCCCCAGTCCTGGGCGGCCCCCAGAGCCTAGGCCGCCCCAGTCCTGGGCGGTCCCCAGTCCTGGGAGGCCCCCAGTCCTGGGCGGCCCCCAGTCCTGGACGGCCCCCGATCCTGGACGGTCCCCAGTCCTGGACGGCCCCCAGTCCTGGGCGGCCCCCAGTTCTGGACGGCCCCCGATCCTGGGTGGCCCCCAATCCTGGACGGCCCCCAGTCCTGGGTGGCCCCCAGAGCCTAGGCGGCCCCCAGTCCTGGGCGGCCCCCAAAGCCTGGGCGGCCCCAGTCCTGGGCGGCCCCCAGTCCTGGGCGGCCCCCAGAGCCTAGGCCGCCCCCAGTCCTGGACGGCCCCCAGAGCCTGGGCGGCCCCCAATCCTGGGCGGCCCCCAGTCCTGGACGGCCCCCGATCCTGGGCGGCCCCCAGTCCTGGACGACCTCCAGAGCCTGGGCGGCCCCCAGTCCCGGGCGGCCCCCAGAGCCTGGGCGGCCCCCAGTCCTGGGAGAGAGGGGGCTCACAAACCGAGAAATATAAAACATCATAACGCTTTAAATGATGCGAATAAGACAAGCACTGAAAAGCCGCCGTTTATCCAGAAAGAGACATTGAACCTCTTTTTTAGAGCCAGATACCTTTCTCTGACTCTGATATCCCCACTAACCCTGACATTCCCTCGGGATAATCAAGACATCATGAAAATCCTTACCTTCGTGAATAAGTTTCTTAATATCCTTATTATTAATTATCACCGAATGACCACGTAGTAAGAGAGATAAAAGATGAACACTTATCCAACACGTGGACTCCTGGAATTAAAAAAAAAATAATAATAATGATAAAATGAAGGAAGAGATAAAAAGGAGGGAGGAGGAAGGGAGAGGGGGGATTTTTCCTTCAGAAAAAAGAGATCTGTAGCTAGAAAAAAATCTGGTGATCCAGCATCAACAGATTGGCGCGCCAGGTAGGGGGCACGTCGTGAGAGCAGTGAGACAAACCTGTTCTACGACTCTACGAATATGAGCTCCAGATCTCTGGAAGAAGATCCCACTGATTGGTCTGGGGGGCATCTTTCGCCTCCCAATCATGATTTCACAGCTCTTGGGGCTTCCCAGCCGGCGAAACCGAACTCTCCGTCTCCTTCTCCACCGTCGCCGGCTCCGGCTATTCCTCAAGATCCATTGCTGATCCTTACCCAACAAGTTCAAACTCTCGTTGGGATGGTCCAACAGCTGCAAGAACAACATTCTCGAGGGGCTCGACTACGGCCCGAGCCACCTCCATTACCTAGGTCGACTACCCCTGTTAGCCGACAATCAGCTCGAGGAAGATCTCCTCCGACGAAACCTCTCCGCCCTTATTCTCCAGGAAGACGGCGCTCCCAAAGCTCCCATGACGGTTCGCGTTCTCTGTCCCATTCCCCTGGCAGCCCACCTTCTGGGCGACGACGAGGGAAGGAACCGTATGGGGGGCGTGGCCGGTGGCATCATCAGTCTCCTTCCTGTTCCCCTGAACCTGCCAGAGGACGAACGACTGATAGAGTGGAAGAGCGGCTAGAAGAGCAAGATCGTAGGCTGGAGGAGCTCAGTCAAAGGATTAATAATCAACCGGGGTCGGATTACGATACCCGCCCCCCTCTCACTCGAAGGGTGATGGAGGAACCCATTCCAAGGAGGTTCCGATTTCCTCAGCTGGACCCTTATGACGGTACTACAGATCCTTTAGATCACCTGGAGAGCTATAAGGCTATCATGCAGGTCCAAGGGGCGACGGATGCTCTTTTATGCGTCGCCTTTCCGGCCACCCTCCGTAAGGCGGCCCGTGTCTGGTATTCTCGCCTGCCCCCGCGTAGTGTTGACTCCTTTCGACAACTGGAGAGATCTTTTCTGGCTCATTTCGACGCCTGTCGAAAGATCCCTCGGGTAGCAGATAGCTTATTCTCCGTGCAACAACAAGAAGGAGAATCCTTGAAAGACTTTATAACCCGCTTCAAAGTGGCGGCCCTGGAAGTCTACCATCTTGAAGATGCCGTAGCCACTCTGGCTTTAAAACGGGGGCTCCGACCCTCCCGTTTTACTTACTCCTTGGACAAAAGGCCTCCTTCTTCTTATGCTGATCTCCTGGGCCGTGCTCAGAAGTATATCCGCGCCGACGAAGCTGACTCATCTAGGAGAGGTACCCAGGAGAGAACTAACAAAAGGTCCACTCGCCCAGAGTTGAACGGACCCCCTTCTAAAAAGCCTGAGCTCTCGCGCCGGCCGGTCGATCGTCGCAAGAGCCAAGCTCCCAGAGAGGACCATCTTACACCCCTCTTAGCACCCCGGACTCACATCCTTATGGAAATTGAGAACGAGCCTTATCTACGGCGTCCGCCCCCGATGAAGAAGGGCACCGCCCGCGATAGGAGCCGCTATTGCCGTTTCCATAGGGATTATGGCCATGACACCGAAGAATGTCGGAATTTGAAGCAGGCCATCGAAGAGCTAATTCAGAGGGGACATCTTGGGCAATATGTTCAGAAGAAAGAAGCTCCTCTACCAGCTTTGATGGGACCTCCTCCCGCTCAAGCTGGCATTGATAACACCCCAACAGAAAGAATGGTGGGTATGATTTCCCGCGGAAAAGCTTCATCTCTAAAAGACCAAGAGTAGGCGAAGAGTTAGATGATGTAATCCCCTCTGGGGGAAATATAGCGGGAAATAGTGTTGTTAAAGATGACAGCGTCGTCGTTTCGATGACGATTGCCAAACATCCTGTAAAAAGAATCTTAGTTGACAGTGGGAGCTCCGCTAATGTGCTTACTTATGATGCTTTTCTTCGAATGAGTTTATCTCTGGATTCTCTTCGGCCTGTAGCCGTCCCTCTAGTTGGTTTCACTGGAGACTCCATCCGGGTAGAGGGCGAAATTACTTTGCCAGCTACTGCGGGATCACCACCTTGCCAAAGCACGGTTATGCTGGATTTTCTGGTAGTTCGGGTCCCCCTGGCTTACAACGCCATTCTTGGTCGTCCCGGCTTGAATATGTTAGATGCAGTTATATCTACTAAGCGCTTATTGGTGCAATTTCCTACCAAGCAAGGGGTCGGTATGATGAACGGAGAGGAAGGCTCGGTCAGACCCTGCTATCATTTAGCCCCTAGTCCTCAGATGGTTAATATTCCTCCGGTTGCCGAGTCATTTGACCCCAGGGAGGTCGAGCGGAGAGGAGAGCCAGCGGAGCTTTTGATATCGTACCCCCTGGGAGACGATCCCGCTAAGATCGTGCAGATCGGTGAGCTCCTCTTCCCCGAAGTCCGGGATCAACTCCTAACTTTCTTGTCAATGAATGCAGATGTCTTCGCCTGGACAATAACAGATATGGTCGGGATTCCTCCGGAGGTGATTACTCATCAGCTTAATGTTAACCCAAGCTGCCGCCCTGTCCGCCAGAAGAAAAGGAGTTTTGCTCCTGAACGGCAGAAGGTCATCGACGAGGAGGTAGACAAATTGCTCATGGCCGGTCATATTCGAGAAGCACGATATCCTGATTGGCTAGCCAATGTGGTTATGGTCCGGAAAGCTAGCGGAGGATGGAGAATATGCATCGACTACACAGATCTAAACAAGGCTTGTCCTAAGGACAGTTTTCCATTGCCCCGGATCGACCAACTGGTGGATTCAACTTCTGGACATGAACTTCTCAGTTTTATGGATGCTTTCTCAGGGTATAATCAGATAAAATTAGATCCCTTGGACGAAGAGCATACCTCTTTTATCACCGAGAAGGGCATTTATTGTTATAAGGTAATGCCCTTCGGGTTGAAGAATGCGGGAGCTACCTATCAAAGGCTGATGAACAAAGTTTTTAAAGACCAACTTGGCCGCAATATGGAAGTATATGTGGATGACATGTTAACAAAAAGCACCTGCATCTCAGACCATATCGCCGACTTGCAGAAACTTTCCACAACCTCCGGCTCCATCAAATAAAGCTCAACCCGCGCAAATGTGCATTTGGAGTTACAGCCGGAAAATTCTTGGGCTTCTTAGTCACCCGGCGTGGGATTGAAGCAAACCCGGAGAAAATTCAAGCCATTCTCAGTATGAGACGGCCTATGTGCAAAAAAGAGGTGCAACAACTCACCGGAAGGATAGCAGCATTGAGCCGATTTTTATCCAGATCAGCCGAGAGATGTTTACCTTTTTTCAAAGTCTTACGTAAAGCAGATGGCTTCGAGTGGACAGAAGACTGTCAACAAGCCTTTGAAGAACTTAAGGAGTTCTTGTCCACGCCCCCCTGTTATCCAAACCGGAGCAAGGGGAGAAGCTCTTCCTATATCTTGCGGCTTCGACGGAAGCCGTCAGTTCCGTTCTGGTGCGTGTCGGCGACCATGCTGTTCAACGACCTGTATATTATACCAGCAAGGTGCTCCATGGTGCGGAAGAGAGATATTCTAAAACGGAGAAAGTTATTTTCGCTTTATTCGTTTCTGCCGACGACTCAGACCCTACTTCCAAGCCCACCCTATAGTCGTCCTCACTGATCAACCTCTCAGAGCTATTTTGTCACGACCAGATACTTCTGGCCGATTAGCCAAATGGGCCATCAAACTAGGGGAATTCGACTTATCATTTCAACCCAGAGCATCTTTAAAGTCCCAGGTCCTGGCTGATTTCCTAGTAGAATGCACCTGGTCTGAGCCATATCAAGAAGAATCCCCCGGATCCTTTTAGATGCTGGGGGGAGGACCACGAAACGTGGGTCCTCCACGTCGATGGAGCCTCTAACTCACAAGGTAGCGGAGCTGGTCTCATCCTTGCTAGCCCGGAAGGCGCGGTATTAGAATATGCTCTTCGTTTCCTTTTTGAAGCCACCAATAATCAAGCTGAATATGAAGCTTTACTGACCGGAATTAAATTGGCACATGGAATGGGGATTAAGAATCTCCGGGTTTTCACTGACTCACAGCTTGTTTCCGCCCAGGTAGCAGGGGAGTATGAAGCTCGGGACCCTATAATGTTCCAATATCTGAACAAGGTCAGACTATTAATTCCTTTACTAGATCATTTCGCCATCAGTTATATACCCAGAGGTGAAAATGCCAGGGCCGATATGTTAGCCCGACTGGCTACCTCGGTCGATAGTGCTATGGGCAAAACCTACATTGAGTATCTGGAAACACCAAGTATTGAAGCTACTGAAGAAGCTTTGCCCATTATCCAAGAAGAAACCTGGATGGAATCTTATATCCAATATCTGAAAGATGGTGTTCTCCCAGTTAATCGTGAGGAAGCTAAGCTGCTTAAGCGGAGAGCTTCTAAATTTGTGCTACTAGAAGGCCAACTTTATAAGAAATCCTTCTCTCAGCCCCTCCTCAAGTGTGTTGATTCGGTTGACGCAGATTATATCCTTAGAGAGATTCATGAGGGCATCTGTGGGAATCATTCCGGAGGCCGATCTCTAGCACGCAAAGCCCTCCGACAAGGATATTACTGGCTCACCATGCAAGAGGATGCAACCGAGCTAGTGAAAAGATGTGATCGATGCCAGCGGTATGCCCACATTCAGCGGCAACCATCTTCTCAGTTAAATTCTCTTTCCGCTCCTTGGCCCTTCGCTCAGTGGGGCATGGACATCCTCGGCCCTTTCCCTCCAGCGTCGGGGCAGCGCAAGTTCTTACTAGTAGCCGTCGATTATTTTACTAAGTGGGTTGAAGCTGAAGCACTCGCCAAAATTACTGAGGCTAAGGTTAAAACCTTTTTCTGGAAGGCCATTATTTGTCGGTATGGTATACCGCATACCCTCATCACCGACAACGGCCGACAGTTTGACAACAGCACCTTCCGGCTTTCTGCGCTGATCTTGGTATCCTGCAACGGTTCACCTCCGTCGGCCACCCACAGTCTAATGGAGAGGCCGAGGTTACAAATCGCATGATCTTACGGGGACTGAGAACCAGACTGGATACGTCCAAAGGGAGGTGGGTAGAAGAGCTTCCAAGTGTACTCTGGGCATACCACACAACACCGAGAACACCAACTGGAGAAACGCCCTTCAACTTGGTTTTTGGTTCCGAAGCTGTTATTCCCGTTGAAATCGGCTTACCAAGTAACCGGGTGGAAACGTACAACGAAGCAGACAATCTCCCTAACTTGAGAGCCAATCTTGACCTCATTGATGAAGCAAGAGATCGGGCTCGAATCAAGATGGCGGCATACCAACAGCAGGTAGCAAAGTATTATAATACCCGCGTCGCCCAAAAAATTTCCGTCAGGGAGATTTAGTTCTGAGAAAAGCTTCGATATCCAAGCCGACGGAAGGGGGCAAGTTGTCTCCAAATTGGGAAGGACCCTATCGAGTAAAAGAAGTTCTTCACCGCGGGGCATACCAGCTCGAAGACCTAAGTGGACAGCTAATCCCCCGAACGTGGAATGCAGACAATCTTCGACCATATTACCAATGATGTAATATATTTGTCCGAATATTAAATAAGTCTGCATATTTGAACACATATTTTTAGATAATTCCTCAGAACAACTCCGCGGCGGCCCTACAGTCCAAAGGACACCCCCAGGCCGGCATGGTTTGCCCCTGAGGAGGTTCAAGTCCATGACTCAAGCGGCCCCAAACTGCGAGTGAACGACTCCGCGGCGGCCCTACAGTCCAAAGGACACCCCCAGGCCGGCATGGTTTGCCCCTGAGGAGGTTCAAGTCCATGACTCAAGCGGCCCCAAACTGCGAGTGGACACTCCGCGGCGGCCCTACAGTCCAAAGGACACCCCCAGGCCGGCATGGTTTGCCCCTGAGGAGGTTCAAGTCCATGACTCAAGCGGCCCCAAACTGCGAGTGGACGACTCCGCGGCGGCCCTACAGTCCAAAGGACACCCCCAGGCCGGCATGGTTTGCCCCTGAGGAGGTTCAAGTCCATGACTCAAGCGGCCCCAAACTGCGAATGGACGACTCCGCGGCGGCCCTACAGTCCAAAGGACACCCCCAGGCCGGCATGGTTTGCCCCTGAGGAGGTTCAAGTCCATGACTCAAGCGGCCCCAAACTGCGAATGGACACTCCGCGGCGGCCCTACAGTCCAAAGGACACCCCCAGGCCGGCATGGTTTGCCCCTGAGGAGGTTCAAGTCCATGACTCAAGCGGCCCCAAACTGCGAGTGGACGACTCCGCAGCGGCCCTACAGTCCAAAGGACACCCCCAGGCCGGCAGGTTCAAGTCCATGACTCAAGCGGCCCCAAACTGAAATAAATACTAAATGACCCCACTGTCTCAAGAGCTTTATGAACACAGGATTAACTCCCCTATAGGAGTCCCTAGACTGCTTTATTGGCATTCTAAAATTATATCCTAATACAACATACCGGAAAACTACCCGATGACTATGATTTTCAGCCAACTCATAGAATGAAATACTAAAAACACCAAATAAATAAAGGAGAGCGTCTTCTCGTTTAAAGTCAATTATTAGGGAACTTTATAAAGTCCCCTCAAATAAAACAGATGATCATAACAAAAAGAGGTCCGTTAAAGGGACCAAGTTAAGGACGAAAAAGCTAAAATTAAAGTCAAAAACAAATTTAGACATCCCCAATCAGTTCCCTGAATGCTCCTTTTCTATATTGAGGTCGGAGGCCGGCTCCTCGGCAAAAGGCTTTTCTACAACAAGATTGGCCGCCACCACCTCACCTGCCGTGTCCTCAACCTCCGCGTCAGGGACTTCTTCGTCCATGGCTCGGAAGCGTTCAAGGTCCTTTAAATTAAAGTGTCGGGCTAGCCTCTGCTTACACATCTCGAAGCCCTGAACGAAGGCATCCAGAGCGGCCTCCTGGAACTCCGATTCAAAGTCCGGGGAGCCCTTGTAGTTCTTAATAGCGTCCCGAACCTTGGCTTCAGCTATGACCGCTTCTCTTGAGCTTAGGCTTCAGCCGCAGCCACCCTCTTTGAGCTTTGGCCTCAGCCATAGCTACCTTTTCCCGGGCTTCGGCCTCAATCCCAGCTATCTTTTCCCGGGCCTTGGCCTCGACTGCAGCTATCTTCTCCCGAGCCTCCATCACCGCTGTTGTAGCTTTATCAAGAGAATTCTTAGTGTCTTTTTCAGCTAAAACCAGCTTCTCTACGGCATCACGAGCCGTGGCCTCCGCATTATCGGCTCGGTTCTCAGTATGCTCTAGCCTAAGAGTGGTTTCTTTTAACCTCTCTTCCGTTGGCAACAACTTCGCCCGAACCTCAGACAATTGGGCGTCTAGGTTTTGCAACTCCATTTCCGTCTTTCCCCGCCAGATCCGATAATCCTCACGAATAACCCGGAGATCGTGTAGTGCTTTTGATTCTCGGACCTTCGTCTCCGCTAATTCTTTGTCTAAGCTCGCGCTCCGAGACTTGGCCTTGTTTAAATCTTCGCGCAAGACAAAAAGGCCGTTCGACATCTGCAAAACGCCTTCAGTAAATACCTGAATCCGATAACCACAGGAGAGGAAGATTAAAACCTTACCTGAAGCGCAGCTGTAAACATGGTGTCGAAGGACTCTTCTTGCGTTACCTGCCTCATTTTGTCTTGGAACCTGGGCAGATCGCGAGCTTAAGAATTATCTCCGACAAACAACTTTTGTACCCAGCGCCCTGATTAGGCGGTTGAGGAGGCGGAGGTAGATTTCCTAAAGCTTCTAAGGAGCGGGGGCAGGAGCGCCCACTTCCTTTGATAAAGAAGGACCCGACAAATTAACTTCAACAGCTTCCGCACTCCCTACAGATCCCCCGGGACTCTTATTGGGGAGAAGGATGACTTCCGGAAGCTCTCTTTCGACAGGATTTCCTATCGGAATCCCCGTCGGAGGACTCATCTCCCCCTCACTATCTTCTATTAAGGTCGCTTTAGGAATCATCGCCGGAGGCTGAACCTGGCGATCCGATTCGGACTGACGGGATTTTTTAGGTTCACTTCCCGCCGCGTCATGCTCGCCTCTCTCTCTCTTTCGAAGGTTTGATACCAAGAAGCCTCGAGAGAACTTCATTGCTGCAATATAGTAAACATAGGGTCAGTCAAAAAGACACCAAACATGATAGCTAAGGGTACAAAGAAGAAGGAGAGGTGAATTCTTTGAGGCTCACCGGGCGCTGCAGCCAGCGACACTGGCACGAAAGCAAGCTCTCGGAGATTATCCTCCGATAACAATTCTTTACTGGGGGGTATAATGGTAGAGATAAGAGTGTTGAAGAGTTCGCGGTCTCTCTCATCAACGCTTACGTTCTGATTAGAACTGGTGTCCGGGATACCCCAATCTACCCCTAACCCCTCCAGATGTACATAGAAAAACCTAGATTTCCACCCTTTAATCTTAGAAGGGAGATTAAGCTTAAGGACCCTTTTAGGCCTCGATGCAAAACTCCACCATCCATCCCTCACTGGGTTCCGAATCCTATATAGTGTTCTAAATAAGGAAAGTCGAGCAGAAGCTCCATGAAAAGAACAAAGCACCAAAAAGGAAAATATAACGCGGATAGAATTGGGAGTGAGTTGTGCAGGGATAAGGCGATATCGGTTCAACAGGTTCACAAAAAAGGGGTGTAGGGGCAGTCGCAGGCCCCCCTTAAAGAACTCTTCATACAAAGCGACTTTACCTGGTCGCGCTAAGGTAACCCTATCCTCAGAAAGGGGAACGGAGAGCCGAATATTATCAGGAATTCCAAACTGGGCCCTAAGGGTCCTAAGGTCCTGAGAGGATATGGTGGAAGCAATGTCCGCTGATCTAGCCAGTTTAGAAATAGCCACGGGAGGTCCTACCTCACGGCTAGTACGAAGAAGAGACCCTAAGGGATGGAGACAACAACCTAGACACGGGCGGCGTAGACCCGACAGCGGGTTGGTCCCCGCGGATGACTACCCCTCCCGGAGCCCGTCGACGTGCTTGAAGAATCTCCTCTCGGGAGGGCTCAACCATGGGGCCCTTACCTTTCCTATCTATGGGGGAATCCATGAAGAAAGGAAGGGAAAAGGAAGAAATCAACTGACCTGGGCTTGAGGAAGTAAAAAACGCAAGAAGACACACGAAATTAAGAATAAAGGAAAAGGGGATGGCTCCCTCTTTTCTTTATAAGTACCAGACGCAACGCCTCGAGCGCCACAAGAACACGTGGTGGTCCCCCAGTGAAGCCGGACAAATGAAAAGACGCTATCCTCTTAGAGATAGGCGCCTCCCCCTCCCTTTTTCGAAACGTCGCTTATCATGTACTGAACGTTTTGAAATTCAAATTTTTCCGCCCTCCTCCCTTGCACGTGCACAATACACTTAAATACAAGGAAGGAGGGCGAGGGGGCATATGATATGGATAATAAATAAAAACAGTTAAAAAGAAATATATATATACGGCCCCCAGAGCCTGGGCAGCCCCCAGAACCTAGGCCGCCCCAGTCCTGGGCGGTCCCTAGTCCTGGGCGGCCCCCAGAGCCTGGGCGGCCCCCAATCCTGGGCGGCCCCCAGTCCTGGGCGGCCCCCAGAGCCTAGGCCGCCCCCAGTCCTGGGCGGTCCCCAGTCCTGGGCGGCCCCCAGAGCCTGGGCGGCCCCCAGTCCTGGGCGGCCCCCAGTCCTGGGCGGCCCCAGAGCCTAGGCGGCACCCAGAGCCTAGGCCGCCCCTAGTCCTGGGCGGCCCCCAGAGCCTGGGCGGCCCCCAGTCCTGGGCGGCCCCCAGAGCCTGGGCGGCCCTCCAGAGCCTGGGCGGCCCTCCAGAGCCTGGGCGGCCCCCAGTCCTGGGCGGCCCCCAGAGCCTAGGCCGCCCCCAGTCCTGGGCGGTCCCAGTCCTGGGAGGCCCCCAGTCCTGGGCGGCCCCCAGTCCTGGACGGCCCCCGATCCTGGGCAGCCCCCAGTCCTGGGCGGCCCCCAGTTCTGGACGGCCCCCGATCCTGGGTGGCCCCCAATCCTGGGCGGCCCCAGTCCTGGGCGGCCCCCAGAGCCTAGGCGGCCCCAGTCCTGGGCGGCCCCCAGAGCCTGGGCGGCCCCCAATCCTGGGCGGCCCCCAGAGCCTAGGCCGCCCCCAGTCTTGGACGGCCCCCAGAGCCTGGGCGGCCCCCAATCCTGGGCGGCCCCCAGCCCTAGGCGGCCCCCAATCCTGGGCGGCCCCCAGCCCTGGACGGCCCCCGATCCTGGGCGGTCCCCAGTCCTGGACGGCCTCCAGTCCCGGGCGGCCCCCAGTCCCGGGCGGCCCCCAGTCCCGGGCGGCCCCCAGAGTCTGGGCGGCCCCAGTCCTGGGAGAGAGGGGCTCACAAACCGAGAAATACAAAACATCATAACGCTTTAAATGATGCGAATAAGACAAGCACTGAAAAGCCGCCGTTTATCCAGAAAGAGACATTGAACCTCTTTTTTAGAGCCAGATACCTTTCTCTGACTCTGATATCCCCACTAACCCTGACATTCCCTCGGGATAATCAAGACATCATGAAAATCCTTACCTTCGTGAATAAGTTTCTTAATATCCTTATTATTAATTATCACCGAATGATCACGTAGTAAGAGAGATAAAAGATGAACACTTATCCAACACGTGGACTCCTGGAATTAAAACAAAAAAAAATAATAATGATAAAATGAAGGAGGGGAGAAGATAAAAAGGAGGGAGGAGGAAGGGGGAGGGGGAGACTTTTCCTTCAGAAAAAAAAAGAGATCTTGTAGCTAGGAAAAAAATCTAGTGATCCAGCATCAACAGATACTACTGAGATGAAGCCTAGGTCAGCTAGGATGATAGCTCAGCATCCTTACTAAATTCCAATTCTGAGGCTGAACTGTAACTGTTCATATGGTCTTTGACAAGAAACCCCGGAGAGCAGTTTATGTCCATTTTGGACTCCATGGTCTTGATTAACAGAAGGTAAAACTCATCCTATGCAATAGAGCTAGCAGTACTTTGCATTCACTAACATCCTTGTGCAAAGTTGGCCATAAATTAAGCCATCAGAATTCACGCTACAAGATATTGTGAGGTGCTTTTTTTTAAAAAACCTGAAAGAGAAGACATGGAAGGAGATGCCAAGAAGCAGGTCTTGCCCCCAGGCTTCAGATTTCATCCCACTGATGAAGAGCTTGTTGGTTATTATTTGACTCACAAGATCTACAAATCCAACTTCACAGCAAGAGCTATTGCTGTCGTCGACCTTAATAAATCCGAGCCTTGGGATCTTGCAGGTATGTGATATCACAATTCATGCTTTCAGTCTCAAGCTCATACTACTCTGCTTCAATTTTGCTTCAATTTAAGATCAAATAATTTCACAAGAATTGTTCATTTACTTATACTAAAGAACAGTCATGTCATTATCTAAGAGAGAAAGCTGGATCTCATTGAAGTTTTGTTTAAGAATTTGAAAGGTTGGTTTTTCGATGACTTGTTTTATGGAGGACTTAATATGTTTTTGTTTTACATCTTGTTTGGTGATACTACCCCACCTCTGCTTCCATTCGAGATCAACTAGGTTCTTGAGAGAGCTCTCAGATTAGTCGTACTATAGTTTTGTTTTATATTCATCCCATTGAAGTTTTGTTCAAGTAAAGAATTAAAGCTTGATTTTCTGATGTCTTGTTTTGTGTAGGATTTAACAAAATAGTTTCATTTTATTTCTTGTTCGGCGTAGAATTAGTTAGTTTTATTCTCGCCAACTGTTAGCACAGTTGATTGAGGACTCACTCTTAAGGGTTCCCTATTCAGTCCATCGTCTAAATCTTGGGCATCACGTACTAAGAACTGAAAAAGAGAGAGAGAGAGAGAGAGAGAGAGAGAGAGAGAGAGAGAGAGAGCTTTCCCTCATGTCAAGTTTAGTGCAAGAATGCAAGGTTTGATTTCTTATATTTCAAATTTCTTTGAGGTCTTGCTTCTTGACTCTCTTTTTTTAAGCTTCCAACCTGGTTTCTTGAGGAAACAAACATTTGAAGATAGACAACTTTAGCAAAATCTTATGCTAAATCATATAAGCAACCTTTGTGAAACATATACGTTTAAATTTTCACCCTTCTTTACTCATCTGTCCACATGCGAAGATAATGGGCATGATTGTATGAGTAGGGAAAGCAAAGATGGGAGAGAAAGAGTGGTACTTCTTCAGCCTAAAGGACCGCAAGTATCCAACTGGACTCCGGACCAACCGTGCAACAAGTGCAGGTTACTGGAAAACTACAGGGAAAGACAAGGAGATATTTAATAGCCATACTTCAGTGCTAATTGGAATGAAGAAGACATTGGTCTTCTATATAGGAAGAGCTCCAAGGGGAGAGAAAACTAATTGGGTCATGCATGAGTACTGTCTACAGTCCAAATCCACTTTCCAATCCCCAAAGGTAACCATCTTTTCCTTCTCTTTTTTTAATAAAAAATTCACCACCAATGTTTAGCTTATGTCAAGTTCCACCATGAGAGCACTTGACCACTGTTGACTTCAGCTCTCAGTTATTTATCAGTGTGAATTCATATCCATGAATCCATCAAAAGCCTTAAACTTAGAATGGATTATATACCAGTAATCTATATCCAAGCATATGGCTAATAAACTATTTAAGTAATACAGCATCAGAGCAACAATGGCTATGCTTTTCTAATGGAAAATTTAATTTTGGCTATTCATTGACCACATGTTTCTCTTAAAAAGGCAGCATCAGTGTTTACAGAACTTCTTGAACTACACAGGATTGGGTGGTATGCCGAGTGTTCAAGAAGAGCTCCAGAGAGAAAAGGTGCCTCCCCAACAAGTCCCAACCCGATCACAAACTTCAAATGAGTTCTGCCTTCATGCCATCAGTGATGCAGGCCAACACGTATCACCTGGATAGCAGCAGAAAGAGCTATACAGAGCCAACAAGGACATCTAGGGGAATGCTAGGGCTGAGCCCAGTGATCCAGCCACAGTTCACCTCAGCTGGGAGCTTCACGCTGCCATCAGGGCTTAGTTTATGCCATCCAACAGTGGCTGCCATGGAGGCACGGACCAACTGCATCATACCAAGTGGTGGTACCGGGTTTGGTTTGGACATTGGTGATGCACCACCGGCTGAGGTATGGCCACCACGTGTGGATTCTATTGTGGAGCTTGAGAAATACTGGCCCCTTATTTAAGTGGAAAAGAGACTCATGAGAACCTAATATAAGCTCATTTTCTAAAAAGTTTTAGCCTTTCCTTCAGCAAAGAAGCCTTTTGTGTTCTCAGATATGACAGGATGATGCAGGTTAAACTTAAAAAAAAAAAAAAAAGATAATTAGGATCATATTTTGGACGTCTAATTGTGAAGTGCAGCATGGGGCACTAATTACTGCGGAACAACGGACTTTCTATAAAAGAAAGTTATATATTTAGATTTTGACACAATAAAATTATGATGTAGTATTTTGAATTTTGTCCTTCCTAAGATATCATTAGTGTTCTTCTCTGTTTACTGGAGATTAATGATGTATTTAATAAGATGTATCTCGATTTTCCTAATCAGTTTTCAACAATTACAGAGAACGCTATGTTGCTTGAATAATTAGATTGGTCAAGAATCAAAGCATCAAACACCATTCCACAAACCATGGCATGAGGCCATAACTGACAAAAGGTCAAAAAGAGAATTTCAAGCACTAGCATAGCCTACATTATCCAACGCAAAAAATTTCATCACGATCCCATGTGTGTTCATTAATGCCCAACTCTATTCATCACAGACTTAATGCTACAGATTAGCTAATGCTGGATCTAATGAATCCAATTCTCTATTAAAACAATACCTGGCATCAAGATTCACAGAACCAATGCATACCATTTCATACCAGACTATCCAAATTATACAAACATCGAACCAATACTTGGTGCAAGAGTTAAGTGTTGGTATACTGAACAGACCACCACATTGGGTCTATTAATACTACACTAATATGGTTCTGTTGCAGAATCTGGTACCCAGAATGCGACCCTGAGCTGACATCATAGGCCAAAGTTAACACTTCTATTACCACACTGTATTTTAAATTCAAAACTCACTGCTGATTAACTAAACTTCCTCCATAAACAAGTGCAGTTCAACAGGCAAGAAACAGAAGAAACATTAAATTGCCAGTGTCATTCACAATGCTCTTCAGGTAAATGTTTCTCATAAAACCCAAAGTGAGCAGAGAACAGAGACAAGGCCTAAAAGGCAAACCAATGCCTCTAAGTCCACTTGCAAGAACATGGCATAGTTTTGAGGTAACAGATTAACATTGCTACACAAAGACATGATTAAATTCCCCCGAGAAATATGATACAGAGAATTTTTCTCATTTTCTAAAATAGAAAAAAGAGAAATCAACAGAAAACATGAATATCAAATCAAAATATATAACCCCTCAGTCCTGGAAAAGAGTGTAAACCCTGCCACAGGATCTGCACATGTCTAACTGTCAAACTTTTAACAAGGCAACTGCCAAGACTAATTCATGTTGTCTTAAAAATAAATTTTTATGGCGAGTTTCAATTAATCCTGATACCTTGTCTAACTAGGCTAGTTCATAATTGACAAAAGCCTGGTGCCACGATTCCAACTAGTCCTGGAATATCACATGCTGGATCTCATTCATATTTGACAAAACTTGCTATGGTGAATTCCAACAAATTTAGTATCTGAGAAAGATATCTTGTGAAGAGGGTACTTTGATTTTGATGGAAACTCTTATGACAAGTTCCAAGTTCAAACTAGTCTCAGCAAACAATTTGCCAAAAACCAATCCACAATATACAAAAGCAAATCCTCACATGCTGTGTGCTGCTGAGACTGAAACTAGGGCTCTGTTTGGCACATAAATGTTTCTCAACAGCTGCCCCAAATGGGGCCTCAGGACAACTCATACCAGAATCCATTTAGCCATGTGCAGACTTTTAACTAGTAATTCACTTGGTAGAGGGTTTCGGCTTAAACAAAAGAAAAAATTAACTTCATTCTCTCCCAGTACTCATGTTTTGGTGTTTGAATTGCCCTTTCCCATTTTGGGACATCATTGGTTCAGTGAATCACAAGGAAAAATTTGTTCTCTTGGACACCACATTAATCCGGTGACAAATGTCGTTGTGATGCATCCAGAAACAAAAAATGGGAAATACAAATGAAGAAACAATGAAGATTGCAAGCTAAAAAATATCAAGGAGTAAAAAATTTAGGTATTTGGGATCAATTATTCAGCAAGAAGGTGAAATAGGTGAAGATATGAATCATAGAGTTAAATAAGGATGGATTAAGTGAAAGAGTGCTTTGGGAGTATTGTATGATTGGTGCATCCCATTAAAATTGAAAGAAAAATTCTATAAAACTGCTATTAGGCCAGTTATGCTATATGGAACAGAGTGTTGAGCAATATTGAAACAACATATGAATAAATTAAGTGTAACAGAAATGCGTATATTAAGATAGATATGTGATAAAACTTTAAAAGATAGAATTAGAAATAAACATATAAGAAATGATAAGAGTAGCCCCAATTGAAGATAAAATGAGAAAAAATCGATTACGATGGTTTGGACATATATAACGTAGACCTTTAAATGCTTCATTTAGAAGAGTGATCTTTTAATAATTCATGGTAAGGATAGAGGTAGAGGTAGACCTAAACTAACATGGATAGAAATAATTAAAAAAAGATATAACTATTTGTAATTTGAATGTCGACTTGGTTCAGAATAGAGCAGAGTGAAGGAAGCAGATTCATGTAGCCGACCCCATGTAGTTGGAAAAAGGCTTAGATGAGTTGAGTTGAGTTGAGTTGACATCTTAGGCGCTTGTCCCAGTCCTTGTTTTTCCTAATTCTAATTTGATCTGCATAAATTCACAATATATCTTTATATACATCAAGAACTACATCCAAAACAAACATTTGAAATGAAGTATAAAACCTCAATATCCCAGGAAACACTCATGAGCATAGGAGTTCCACATTTCAAACTTAGAAGAAAAGATGATTGTTAAAAAGTATCTTTCAACAAGGTTTTCCAAGCCCTAGAACTCATGACGTACGACCCATAATTGGACAACATCTGCATGAAAACAAATACATATATTAAATTTATTGAAAGAAAAGAAGCCAAGGTGGCAGTCTAGCAAAAGAATCAATAGATGACCAGATGTAGATAATCGAGCATCTTCTGAATCACAAATAACAATGTTTGATATCCTTGGTTCTCAACTTTCATGCATATATTGAATCTTTGTAAATAAGCTGAAATTGAGTTGATGCAGGAAATTTTCAAAATGTGTGATACATGATGCTTTGATTCCATCAAATCTAGATTTGGATGACCGAAGTCCCATTGGATATGATTTACAACTTCTAAAATACTTAGACACAAAAAGTCATGTGATTTATAAACCACTAACCCATGATTAAAAAAAAATGATTTGAAACCCTTAGTGCATGCATCAAGAAGTCAACACACACACACACACACACAATGTCATGTCATTTTAGAGACAGTAAAACGTATCCTACAGGAATCTCTACCATCTGAACATCAATTCGATGAGATCCTTTTGAACGTCCCTAAGCAACAACTTTCTCATAGATTACCACAATCCTAAAGAAATCCAGAATATAGTAAATATGGTCATCATTAATTTTAACTTTTGTTTTATTGATATGGAGAATTTTGAGGTTTTCAGGATCACATTAAATACTCTCATCTCAGGCACATACTTTCCTCATTAGCCTTTGTTTACATTTGATACTAGGTATAAGCCCATGCAATGCACGGATGCTGATTTGATTTAAATTAAAAAAATAAAATAAGATAAAATGTTTCAACCTCAAGAAATATTTTTTACAAGCCAATTTAATTTATTATTTTATAAAATAATAGAAAACATAATTTTTATAATCACATAGGCACCGATTTGATTTAAATTTAAAAATATAAATAAGATAAAAAGTTTTAAAATTTAGAAATAATTTTTATAGAAAAATTTTATAGATTGATTTGTAATACTATAAAATAATATGAAATATATAATTTTTATAATTATTTGATTTAATTTTAAGAAATAAAATATGATAAAAAGCTTAAAATTTAGAAAATTTTTACATTGATTTGATTTAGATTTAAAAAATAAAATAAGATAAAAGGTTTTAAAATCAATTTTTTTTTACATACCAATTTTATAAATTGATCTATTATTTTATAAAATAATATGAAATATATAGTTTTTATAAGATAATTTAAAATATTTTTAGAGATTCAACATTAGCTTGACGATCTATATACTATTAAACTTTAGATATTTAGATATCTGCATGATATAATGTGATGGCAAAGAATATGATCTCTTGATTTAGCATCAGCTATAAGTGTCATACAAAAGAAAATATAAAGAGGCAAATATATTTAAAGCAACAAAGAAAGCCTTTGGTTTTGGTAAAAAGAAAATACCTTATCAGAGAAGGAGCGTACATTTAAGGGCATTATATGAGAGTTGACATGCGACAATAAAAGAGCAAACTTTCTTGATTTTACTGTATTTATATTAGATTAGAAAGAATAGAAGAGCTCTGTGATAGAACACAATCAACCATCAATGTCAGAAAAAGAGGAAGACACCCTGACTCAATAAAAAGTTTAGCATGAAACCTCTGAACGTCCACTTCCAAACCGCTGTACGGGCAGCTAGGAGCAACTCCCACATGCTCAACTAAGTTAGGATGAGCTGGGATGAGCGAAGCTCTCAAAATCAACAATAGAGAATGTTAAAAGAGGTACGTTTATGACGATACAGCAAGGATCCTTTCTGCCAAGTCCAATAATGTAAGGATCACAAACATTGCAAGAATGTCATTTGAAACTTAGTAATGTCATGGTGAAGTTAATTAATTAGAGCAAGGTCAATCTAAGAAACCCCTATTGGAAAGATTGGAGAAGCTGAGAGATTCAAATTGGGGACTTCACTTTGATGGTGCATTTTGCTCCATGCAATCATGTCACAAATCATGGCTCATTTTAGTATGCATACGGCCATGGTGAATGAGGTTTTCCTTTATGGTTTCACTTGCAATATAGCCATTCAGATATGAAATGTAGATGAATCTGAAAAATCACACAGATCTTGATTGAAAATAATAAAGAAGATAATGAAAACATCACCTTATTACCAGGAAAATATCCACAGGATCAAAAGAAGGAAAAGAGATGCATCAAAAACATCTGGCTTAAAGCTAGAGCAACACATATACAGCAAGACCAAAATTCCAAGCTTTATCTCATATAAACACTTCTCAAGTCCAAACAGAAATGCTGACTAGATAAAAATTGGTTAGCCTGCAGCCTTTGTAGGCTTAATCATGAAGTCAACTTTGAAGAGTTAAGATAACAATAATGATCCTCAAAGTTTGATCTACAAATAATACAAACACCTTAAGGGATGATGAACCATACCTTCGAGCGTAACATAGTGCACAAGCTCACATGCATACATTAAGCGCACTCTATTTGTCTGCATGCCTTCTGCTAAACTTACGAGATGGATGATTGGCATTGGCATTCTGTGTGGTCCTTGTCTTTTTACTACAAAATTCAGAAATTTTAAATGAAATAAAAGTGACAAGATGAATTAAATCAGAATGGATTGTTATGGGCCTTTAAAGAAAAATAATTAGAGAAAACTAACCAGCATATGGACAAAAAGATTCTGTAAGCGCAGAACATGGGTAAAACCAACAAAGCAGAGGCCTGCAATAATAAAATAATGAATAAGTCTTGGATGCTTGCTTATCCTAGGAAAGAAGAACATTCTCACATATAAAATTCTCACATATAAAAACAAAGGATCAAGGTGAGCGTAGATTAAAATGGAGCACTTCATACCATGAACCAAACCAGCTCTTTACTTGCAAGAGGTTTTGTGACTTCATGCTTCTCGAATTTCTCCTGAATAACAGCTCGAACCTACAGGATGGAAAATAAGACCTCTGAGATGAACTACTGAATCTAATTTACTATGTATTTTTCTCATAGCTAATCTTGGGTACCGATATGAATGATCTAAAACTTTTCTGCAACAACAATAACAACGCCCTAATACCAAACTAATTAGGCTCATGAATCTTTTTCTCTGTTCTGCTCAATTTAGAGCTATACATATTAACATATTTCTCTAATAAATATAAATAATTTTGTGTTTATCTCATATTTACTGAATCTAATTATGTATTTATCTCATGCCTAATCTGGGTACCCATATAGATGATCTAACATGTTGCTCCAAATGACAACAGTGACAACAAAGTCTTATTCTATAACTTCTTTATAAATATAAATGACATGGAAAGGCGAGCAAGACCTGTAAAATTTCCCAAACCCAAGTTAACAATTAATTGTTTGATAAGTTGCTTTACATATGCTAAAAGCCATATTCTAGTAAGGAGTTTTGAAGTGAACTTCTAACTATAATAAATTTACATACTGCGTGCCACCAACTGCACTCCCTTGAAGGTTTTGACTATATTGTAGACAATTTACATGAAATTCAAAGTATGCCTTGTCACGGTTACTAGCTTACCCAAATAGCTTTGCCTTCTAAGCTTATTACTGAATACTACGGGAGACAATTATATCCAATTGCATAAAACAATAAATCAATAACTTCATCAAGCCCCTATAAGATGTTCTTTGTGATCCATTCAGCTCTAAAATTTTTTAACTGTCTGAAATTTTACAATCCATTTGCATTATATATAGTAAAAGACCAAAGAAACATTCTGCAGTCCAATTCAACATCTTTGTTATCCATGTATACAATATTGCAAATCCAATTGCTGATGTAAACATTGTAACATTATTTTACTATTATATCTTTGTTCTAATTTGCATGTTCTACACTATAACATGTGACAAACCTACACTACATTGACTATGGCATGAGGGCATTGGAAGGAATCATGCTAAAATGGTTATCTCCATAGAAGTCAAAACAGTGGTTCAAATTCAATATGGAATATATTAAGGAATGATCATCATAATCCAAAAGATGTTCACTTGCTTATTCTGGTGAAAACTAATAGCCATGGAGTGTGCCCCAAAAGAGTCTCAAAATAAAAGAAATATTCTCAATCAATAAAAAATAATGTAGGCCTAGAGAAAGCAGCAGCTAAAAAAGGAATACCTGATGATGATACACGGTTGCTGATTCCAGCGACTTTCTATAAGCATAGGCTGCATGTTTTGTGTAAGGCTTCAAAACAAGACGAACTTTCTCAACATGAGGCTTGCTGACAGAGGCAATTTGATTAATATATGGTTTAGAGAATTTCTTAGCTTCCTGGCAAAAGGTAAGCAGTCTATATGAGAAATTGAGTGGTAACAACAACAAGCATTATATGAAATCTGTAAGTAAGAACCTCCATGAAAAGATCTAGTTGCCCGTTCATTAAGTAAAATTATCGTGAAAGATACCTGGAAATAAGGATCGGCAAGTTCTTTTACTTTCACAACTTGAGGTGTGATGGTATCTGTGCATATCCTATAAACCTCGGTGGTTTTAGTAGAGACCATTTGCACATGGGGCCCGGTATAAGTTATCAAGGTCAACCATCGTTCCTTGACAGCAGGGATCCATTTCTTCACAGAATAAAACTAAAATGAGCAAACAAAATTCCCTAATCTCATAATAGCTACAAGATGAAACATTTTCTTTAAAGAAATCATTTGCAAACTAGCAGGAATGTATGATTGAATGGGTACAGGTTCAGATAAATAACAATAAACGTCTTCCACTATATACCACTGCAAATGCAGACACCAAAGATGACTAATTCGAGCAAAAACATTAGAAATGGCACTTCAAAATGAACATGGTATTCCAGTCAAAGAACTTTTAGCATACAAGCATCTCTTAAAATCTGATAAGAAAGGTTGCATCCAAGAAATTCAGTCACTACGAATATACTGACCACCATAAAGGTATATTTAGCAATAACTTACTGTTTTAGCAGTTTCCAAGTGGGGTTCTACCCATTCCTTTGCCCGGGTTGATTTCTCTGAAGCCTGAAACAATTTTGGGATCCAAGAAGTGGCCATCGCATGAAAACATTAGCCATCTATAACATTTTATGTTCAAAAAATGTATATAAAACACTGATATATTCCCAAAAAAAAAAAATCTTCCAGACCACAACATGATACAGCTTTTCCATTAAGCCATGTGATTTCACATAAGACAAGAATGAGCACCTTCTGCAGGAAAACATCCAAAGCAGGTTTCCCGTGCTTCTTCCATTGAGTCGCTGCAAGATCCTACAAGTCACAAAAAGAACCAGTTAAGAGATGAGGTAAGGATATATATATGTGTGTGTATAGGTTTGTTCAAGTTGGGATGCACAAGTTAACCTGGCAACGAGCGATATGGTTTGCCAGCCAAGGTGGTAGCCAAGCCCCATGAACCTGAACAGAAACATAGAACATTAACCTCGCTCTGAAGCCTTTGTCTAAGGTTTTAAATTCCATGAGATGGAGACATTCCAATTTCTCCATAGAATGGGATGCCCCATCTCACCCTATCCTAAGGGCCAAACATCCCATTAAGTACTCTCTCTATCTCTTTCTTCTCCTCTTCTTTTCGTTCTTTCTTCTTAATCTTCTTTTTTATTTCCTTCCTTTCTTACTTTCTTTCTTTTTTTTCTCCTTTCTTTCCCTTCTTTCATTCTTTCCTTTCTTTTCTTCTCCCTTCCTTCCTTTCTTCCCTTCTTCCATTTTTCTTACTTTCCATTCTTCCTTTCTTTTGTTCTTCTTTCTTTATTTTATTCCTCCTTTTCTTTCTTCTTCATTCTTTTCATTTTTTCCTTTTCTTCTTTTTTCATTACTTTCTTTCTACTTACTCTCTTCTTCTTTCCCTATGTGGATGGATTTTATAGTCCTGCCCTCGTTCTCGTTCCTATGACAACTTGGACATGCCCCATCCCATTGGGCTCAAAAGCAATAATTCCCACATAACAGCCAGTAAGGCAAACAAAATATATGTAATTAAATGTAGAATGACAGGGCTCTAAGAGGTTAGACAAGAATGCTTGTTGCTACCCACCAAAGTCTAGCTTCGATAAGGAAAATCCATCACCAACTTTGGTATGTTAACAAAAGCTTTCTAAATCTCTCTCAACAACCCCCCCCCCCCCCCCCCTTCCTATAAGCAGAGCATTTTTGGTGAATATCCTACATTAAAGAAAAGGGAGGTCAATATGGGTTGCAAAAAGTTAGGAAAAAAATATTAATGGTACTAAACTAGCAACTTCAAATTTGCATGCTATATGTGTCCCCTTTTTGGAGGAAGAAACAAAATGTTTGGCTTCATAAAGCTTAGGATGTTTCCATCATACACTCAGAACACTTTTTCTGTTCTCCCCATAGTTGGAAATTGACAAATTTATAGGTACATGCAAAGAGATGTTTATTAACATATTCACCACTAGAAACTAGTCTTCATAAATTGTCAACTTGTTTCTTCATAAACAAAGCAAATCCCAATTATTCTGATGTTACTAATACATTCAAACAATAAATGAGATTGAGAGGCGGATAAAAGGAAAAGTTTAGAGTAACTTTGTTAAAGGAGTTTATTTAGGTTCTGAAGCAACTTTTAGAGGATTTTTCTTTTGTCAACTTATGACATATTTGTGAGAGAATAGAATAAAAGGCAGAAGAGGAGACAACTATGAAAGGAGAGGGGAACGTGCACAGGAACAAAAATAAATAAATAAGAGAGAGGGGAGAAGAGAAAAAAGAAAAACGCAAGTGGTTATTTGAAGGATAAATGAATCAGCATCTCTAGAACATCGGATCATACTAGGGCCCCTTTTAATGGACCAAACAACTATATTACTTCTTTCCTTACCTTTTTTTTCACTTTTAAGTATGATCATGAATAGGGAAGCAACTGAAGTACCATTGTGCCTCTACTAGTATACAATTGAACTTTAAGGAGCTTAGAGTCTCAAAGAGAGCCTGTGCCTTTGTAACTTGAGGCCACATTTCACAGGAATATTTTTTTCTCCTTTTCTTAACTTTTTTCTTCCTCTCTTACTCTTAGTCTTCTCTTCAAACGTGCAGAGAAGATTTGGGTTGTGGATTCAATCCCATCTTTTTAGCAGTAGCTTTATTTCATATCTGAACCAAAAGGAGGTTTAGTTTGCCGCTTATTTTGGATTATTTAAAAGATTTATCCCTGTTAGTATGTCTGACATACTGAGTTAATATCATGTTTCACATCATGAGACACAGCTTCAACATCATGAAACATTGTACAACTAGTTTAAAAATGTCGTGAACCTGCTCGATGACTTAGAGATCGACCATGAACACCATATTGTGTTCACATGCAAACACTCACCATTGTGTTCACATAAACAAATTTTCAGATAAAGGTTCCGCACCAGCTGTTGGCATGAAATGGACAGAATAAATTTTAATGAAGCTATAAAGGCCATCTCATGTATCTGTAATTCATATGTACTTCTAATTTCACAGTTACTCCACAGATAGAACAAGAACATTTTCCATGTTCTCTATGACAATGAACAGTTAAGTTTCCAGTTGATCATTCAATAAAATTCTTTAGTGGCTTTCTGGAAATTAGGTAACCAAGCATCCTTGTCCATTGATGAACGTTCACTATTGATGAGTTCGGGATTAGGTCCATGGTTACTTATCAAGAAGTCTAATAACCGAATGCTACAGAAAGCACTGCTTCAAGAAACTGGAGCAATATTATTCATATTCTGACCTCCTCCAGCTCATCTGATTTTGATCTTGCTTCTAATTGCATCATCGCTAATTCCTCCTGCAAAATAGGAGAAAAAAGTATTTTACTGTGACTGCAAGCATCATGTGTTATTCTGGGAGGTGCCACAACAAACCTGAGCCATTTGAAGAGCATATTCAGATTTCTGAAGTCCAAGCCTCTGTTCATCATGAGTCCTTTCAAGCTATATATATATATATATACAGAGAGAGAGAAAGAGAGAGAGAGAGAGATCAGCGGCATCATAGGCATAGAAAATACGGAAGACAAAATCAACACTATTTATACAAAAGCTTGCTGCTAAAATGTAAAGATATTGACAATAACGAAAGAAGGCATGTTATACATTCATTGTGTTATGCAACCACATACTTATCTAGCACACTTTAGTGAACAAGCATAGCAAACAACTGGTATAGTTATTTGCCTATTTTCATATGACTTCTCTAACGAGTGCTCTTAGTTGGTTATGGTCTGCTGTATCAATGAGGAACAGGAGTCTGAAACCAGCCATATGATTTTCTAGCATTTAAAGATACAAAATTTTGGAACATCCATCTTCGGGTGTGTGGGAGTAGAAGCACCCATTCTTTTACATTCCAATGCTGATAATGTAGGTAAATAATTTGTCGAGGAAAAAAGAAATGATGATTCAAGCCCCATGGTCCAATAGCTGGTCTGCCTGGGTACAAGGTAGAGTGATACAATACCAGACTAAGGTCTAGGCCCACGACCTAACACAATCAAGAGGAACAATGGGAAATCCTGAGCAACAAAGACATCTCATCGTAAGTTTGACATTGAAAATTGTTGCTCCTATTATTTTATTCAGACCTTCGAGGAAGTGTTTTTAGACATACTATAAGATTGTTCCTCACTAACCCAACTTCCTGAAACATATACCAATGACTCAGATGGCTTTTTTTTTTTTTTACTTATCAATTTAGCTAGTGACTCCACATCTCATTAGCAACCATGCATCAAATAAGAACAAAGAACCAAGAGCTCTGGAATGCTCAAATGAGCTTTATCAGTGGAAGTGGTGCAGGAGACAAGTAAACAGATCATATGATACATACTTCACACCTACCTCTAGCTGTTGTTCCAGTAACTCAAGAATGGTATCCTCGTTAACACCTGTAGTGGCATCTTAATTGCATATAAATAGTATTTCCTGTTAGATCTACATGCCAAAAACATTGATAGCTTAAGACTGGATTGAACTGTTACGAAGCTAAGAGAAATGTAACAGATCGGGCAAACTGAACACACATTTGTAAAGCTTAAATGGACAGGCTTACAGAATTAATAGCGCATATATTAGGAGGTTGGATAACCTAAATATGCACAAGCGAATAAATACTTCCATAATACACTCAAAGGCACTAGAAGGAAGTAGCAAGCTGAGATGTTTGAAATATGCAATATTGACATCAAACAGCAAAAAACACTTACACTTTCCAATTTAAGATTCAGTTCTCGCACTTTCTTCTCTGCTTCACTAGCCCGTGTCTCATAAGCACCTCTTTTTCCAGTCTGGGCCTCTATTTCATTTTTGAGCTTCTCAATCTATACACGAAATTCAAACATGATTCTATGAATGCTGTCATAGAATTCAAATGCCTATTCTTCTACGAATAAGAAGACATTCTTTTCTGACCTGTTTCTCAAGTTCACCAGCACGTGCATCAGCCTTCCCACCAATTCCTGGGCGTCTACAATCCCTTTTTTCTACATAATAGCAAAATCAAGATGCTGACTTAAAAGAATTCTCACAGATATACTAAGATGTATACTATAATGGCCTCACCTGAAGCAATTCTACCTCAGTCTGCAGTGAAGCCATGCTCGCCGACTTCTCCTCGATAATCTTTTCCAATTGTGCAACTCTCTCAGCCTTTCTCTTCGCTTCATCAGATCTCTCCGATATAATCGATTCTTCAATAAAAGGAATAAAAAGAATAATTTAACAAAAAAAAAATGAAATCTAGCCATATCAATTCATCGAAAATTAATAAATATGGATTAAAAAAATGTTTTTTTTTCCATATAAACTTCAAACTAGCTAGATAATTTCAAATCAGTTAACAGAAAAGATCGATCACCTTGTGTAAACGAATTTCTGAAAAATGATAAGAATACGTCAACATGCAAAGGAAAAGATAAAATCTCAGCAAGGAACGCCAGAAAAGAAAGAATAAGAAGAAAGAGGAAGAAGAGTCGACAACACGATTCGTTGATATGAAAACAAAAGGTTTCCACCTTTGTGTATAAAAATATCAAGAAATGATTATTTACTCCTTTAAATTGCAAAAAGAAAGCAGAAAAGCGTGAAGAATTTGAACATTGCACGAAGTAAATAGCGAACGTCAGCCGAGCGAATGAGACTCCTGATCTCCACGAGATCTCTCGTCCACGAATGCAAATAGAAAAGAAACAGCCAACAAACAATGGAACCACGAAAGACCCTAGCTTCAATAAGGATCCAAAGAAGTGATCGAATCCGAACCGACCAAGACCAGCGATCTTGGATTTCAGCTGCTCCATCTCCAGCTTCAGAGGCGAATCCGAGGCCTCAACGACCGTCCCATCCTCGACCTCCGAGTCCGCCCGGATTCCAAAGATCAAGAACGAGAGCACGATCGAAACCAACAGGAGCCTCGAAGCCGCCATGGATATCCGATTAACCCTAACAGGAAAAGAGAGAGAGAGAGATAGAAAATAAAATCTCTCTCGTTTCCAGTTCTTTGTTTTTTAGTCTGTGTTCGGTTCTTCACGTTGCTCGCCGCGGGGAACAAGAAATCAGGGGAAGCGAGAGGGATCGACGCAATACTAATCCATGAAGGCTTAACCGAGACTGTTTCTCACTTCCTCAATTGACACGTGTCGTTGAGTAACTAAAGGGCTGACACGTGGGTGTGGGCCGAGGGAGACCGGGCACTTGGATGGAATAAAGTGGCGACATCGGCGGTTGCCTATTAGCCGTTCGTTCGGTGGACTCCTGCGAACGACGGTCGATTCCCGTTTGGTGGCCGTTGGCTGGAAGACAAGCCTCCCTCGTCCTGTCAGCCGCGCTAAAGGGGAGGTCCATTACAATTGCGTGAACGGTCGCGATCGGATGCCGGGCAACGACCGCGAGCGAGGTCGGTGAGGGAGCTTGCACGAGGCTCCTACTTACCGGTCCTTTAAATGGCCAAAATATAGTATAATAATGTTTTAAAACATAAAAAAAATATAAACTACGCCAAATTTTACGCATATTTCCTTTTGCCCGTGCTCTTAGCAAGAATTTGGTGGATTGACGCGCCAGGAGTTCTCCATGCTAGCGGAAGCCTTCGACCATTCAATGAATAGTTTGCATAAAGCGGAAACTTTTAGGTAGTGTTTGGGTGCCCTCTTCCAGAAGGAAAAATTTTTAGGTGGTGTTTGAATGCTCTGTTCCAGAAGCGAAAACTTTTAGATAGTATTAAGATGCCCCGTTTCAATCAGGAATAGGACCTTATTTCTACTATTTTTTTAAATAAATATAAAAAAATAATAAATTTAAAAAAATTAATATTTTTGATGAGGGGTAAAATCATCATTGCATTATTGATTGTCCATGTCGACAATTGGGTCCGACACCATTGGGACACCCTGCTAGCCAGCTGGCATGACATCCAAGCGACGAACCCAAATCACCTTTGGCAAAGTCGGGTCACCCCAATAACCTGAGCTATCTTCATACCGCGGCCGCCCTGGCCGACCATTCCTCGGTAAGTCGAGCTATCCTTATCTCTCGGCCCCAGTCCGAGAGATCTCTATGCCTCGCTAGCCGAGCTATCCTTATCTCTCGGCCCCAGCCCGAGCGATCTCTATGCCTCGCTAGCTCATCCTTATCTCTCGGCCCCAGCCCGAGCGATCTCTATGCCTCGCTAGCCGAGCTATCCATAACTCGGCCTGCCCGAGTGATATCCATACCTCTGCGGAACATGAAAACCAAAAAGGATCCACATAGGCAATCATACCTGTGCTACCAGAAGCGGCCTAAAGCCTATACGATCACTGAATCTCAAAGCACCGAATAGCCCTCTCGACCGTCGATCCTTTAACTGACAAGATACGGATCCCACCAGCCTCACAACAAACCCGATTCAAATCCTAACAGTTTTCGGACATCATCCAAAGCATGTCCAAGGCATCAGGTGATTACCTATAAATATCACCACCCTCAAGCCTCTTAGGTATGTCTATTTTCTATGCTCATTTTTCATACACAGTTCTGGGACACCCCATTGAAGCTCCCCCTGAGCTCGGAGCTCGATAGAGAACACCCGCCAAAAGGGGAGCTCCTTTGTGAGAGTCTTCTCCTCACATCTACTTGTTGTGAATCTCCACTGACTTGGGCGTCGGAGGGTCCTTCGTAGAGGACAACCCCACATCATCCTTTGCGCGCGACTGTCTTGTAGGTTCTACCCCGAGGCAGCGAGATCGGCATCCGGATCAGGAGCCAGGAGCGCACCCAAGTCGGAGAATGGATTTCACAACAACAGATTGGCGCTAGAGGAAGGGCCTCAAGTCCCATAAACTTGTAATCTAGGAGACAGACTCGAGAACCAGAGGAAACATCCTCTAATGGCCAATCGGAGGAGAGCCACCTCTGAGGCTCAAGATCAGGCTGCTTCTCAAAGGCCTGATCCGATTAGCGAGGCGGCACCACCGCTACCACCACCAGCTGAAACTCCTTCGCCACCAGTGACGACGGTAACCCTGGACTAGTTCGCTACTCTGGTTCAGTAGGTCCAAGCATTGACCCAGTTAGTCCAGGGATTCCAGGCGATCCCTGGCCCTGGTGCTCCTGCTTCTCAGCCTCACCAAGAGGCCGCTGCCCTGCCCTGCCTGTGGTCTCTTCTTCCGATCCGCCTGGAGTGGCAGATCGTGGTCGCTAGCCTGCAAAGGCGAAGTCGGTGCTGCAGCGAGCTGGAGGGAAAAGCCCGCTCAGATTCAGGCGAGTCCACTAACCCTCCCCGGTGTCTTCCCAAGATTCGACACCGCTTCCATCCTCTCCTCGCCCGATCCCTCATACCACTCTGGATGAAGGGATCAGACAACAAATGCAGGAGATACGGCGAGAATGGCGTTGGAGTTAGACGCCGCCAAACAAGCTCCTCCATCCCAGCCGAGGGTGGAGCAGGGCATCCCCTTCTCCGAGTGGATCATGAGGGAAGTGATTCCCCTTATATTAAGCTCCTCACCATTGAGCCGTACCATGGATCCACTGATCCCGATGATCATCTGAGCAGCTTCAGGCCATCATGATGTTTATGGAGCGTCGGATGCGGTCCTTTGTCGTGCCTTCCCCTCCACTCTAAGGGGATCTGCTCGAACCTAGTTCAACAACTTAAAACCAGGTTTCGTTGATTCATTTGACGAGCTGAGTCGCCTCTTCATCAGCAGCCACTGTCACCGGTGGAGATCTGATTCCCTCTCCGAGGTTAAGCAGAGAGAGGGGGAATCGTTGAAGAGTTATCTCGACCGCTTTAACACGGACCTCCTAGAAGTTGACCACCTCAATCACGAGGTGTCCATGTCCGCCTTGGCCGAAGAAGTGTCCAATGAGGGAGACTTCTACCTAGCTCTAGAGGTTAACTACCCGAAGAGCCTGTCGGACATGATGTCCCTGGTGACTAGTACGCCAGGGTAGAAGAATCAAGGAGGTCAGCCCGGGCCAAACAGATGAAGAAGAAAGAGGCAAAAGGCTTGGACAGACAGCGAGCCCACTGCCGCGCTAGCTCGCTTCGCCACCACAGAGCTCCTCCGCCGCCACCTTGAGACCAAACTCGGAGTCCGGCCCGAAGATTCAATCGCTATACTCCCCTCACCACGCCAAGAGCCCAGATCCTGATGGAGATCGAGCGTCAACTTCCTCGGCCCCCTCCTCTCCGAGGCAACGGAGCCCGGAGAGACCCAACCAAGTACTATCGCTTCCACCGAGACTACGGGCACGACACCGAGGACTGTTGGCAGCTCAAGAACGAGATCGAACAACTAATCCGACAGGTAGATTGAATCGGTTCAGGGCCCCCCTGAACCAATAATGAAGAGAATCGCCAACCTGAACCTCGCCAACTCCCACTACCAAATCTTCCGTTATTGGCAATATCAATGTGATAACGGCGGCCGAATCCCCATCTTCTTGGCTAGGCGAGGAGGAGAGCCTGTCGAAGAAAGCCCGAGTTGATGAACTCACCTTCTCTGACGAAGATCTTGGGGAGGTTAATATTCCGGGTAGAAAGCCTCCGGCCGATGGAGTCCGCCATAGTGGGCTTCACAGGTGATTTCATCACCCCTTAAGGGGCTATCACTCTGTCAGTCCGAGCTGGCACCTGGCCCCGCGTGGCTACCGTGTTCATAGATTTCTTCGTAACCAAGCTCAGATCCCCCTACAACGCCATCCTCGGGGGACCAGGGCTAATATCTTTCAAAGCCATAATTTCCGTTCCCCATCTCGCCATGAGACTCCCCACTGAATGGGGGTAGGGGTGGTTCGAGGAAGTCAGATTATAGCTCGACATTACTTTGTTAACACCTCCAGTTCAGAAAGCCCGAAGTAGATGGGCTGGATGCTCGGGAAAATCTCACTGAGCAACTGGAGAGCCGGCCGAAGAACCGGAGGGGGTACTATTTGACGAGGCTCGGCCCGACTGAACTATTAAGGTCGGATCACAGCTAGGAGAAAAGCTTCAGCAAGGACTAATTGAGTTTCTTGGGAGGAGTGCTAACATCTTCGCTTGGTACGCATCATACATGCCCGCAATCAGCCAAGGTGTCTTGGTTCATCGCCTCAGTGTAGACGAAACATTTTGGCCGGTCAAACAAAAAAGAGAAGATTCGCCCCCGAGCGCCGAAAAGCCATTGAAGGGGAGATAGACAAGCTCATCAAAGCCAAGTTATCCGGGAAGTCATGACCAAATCCGGATGGCCGCCTACCAACAAAGAATAGCTCGTTATCACTCCGCTAGAGTCGAACGGAGGTTTTTACTCCCCGACGATCTGATACTTCAGAAGGTATCCGTCTCAGAACCGCTGGAGCAAGGGAGCTGCCCCCTAATTGGGAGGGCCCTTATCAAATTGCGGAAGTAATCAGATCCGGCACCTATAAGCTTCAAGATCTAAATAGAAAACATATTCCTCGGATATGGAACTTGGACAATCTCCGCGTCTATCATCAGTAAGAACACACCCTCCCCAAGCTTACTCAGTCTACTGAATTAAATTTTTGAAGATTTGCAAAGCTTCTGTCTTTATTACTTTCTTTGATAGCTACAATAAGAAGCAGGTTTATAAATCCTCGGCTGGGCCGAGCGATCTCCGTACCTTGGCAATGCCAAGTAAAATATAATCTTTATAATCCTCGGCTGGGCTGAGCGATCTCCGTACCTTGGCAGCGCCAAGTAAAATATAATCTTTATAATCCTCGGCTGGGCCGAGCAATCTCTACCTTGGCAGCGCCAAGTAAAATATAATCTTTATAATCCTCGGCTGGGCCGAGCGATCTCCGTACCTTGGCAGCGCCAAGTAAAATATAATCTTGAAGGCTCGGCAACACCGAGTGATATTATTATTTGAAGGCTCGGCAACACCGAGTGATATATTATTTGAAGGCTCGACAACATCAAGTGATATATTATTTGAAGGCTCGGCAACACTGAGTGATATCATTATTTGAAGGCTCAGCAACACTGAGTGATATATTATTTGAAGGCTCGGCAACACCGAGTGATATATTCTCTGAAGGCTCGACAACATTGAGTGTTATATTCTCTGAAGGCTCGGCGACACCGAGTGACGTATTATATAAAGCCTCGGCCTATCCAAGTAATTTCTCAAACACTCTGACGCGACTGGCAGAGGTTAGTAACCTTTCTTCACTTACTGTAGGATTATGCAAGTTATTTCTTTTCAAAGAAATACACACTTCGTCCCTCAAATAGGGCCATGCATACTACATGGACTCACATGGCCGCCCAGGCCTTTCTCCAGCCCAAAACAGAGATAAACACATCCTCCACAGAGGACCGAGTGACATGTTCNACTGTTGAACTTAAAGATTATGCTATGAATCAGAAAGCATAAAGCGAGAGCGACAACTCTCAACACAAACGCATCAGAAAAAGAAACAGATGTCACAAGAAGAAAGAGTAAAAACTTTTTTTATTGATGAAAAGATTACAACCTCTTAAGAGGCATTACAAGTGCGTCAAAGCACAAAAATACAAATAAAATGGAAGCTTGGCTGAGCAGCTTCGGTCGATGATGATGTCTTTACATCCGACCCCATAAATCAGAGTAACTAGACAAGCTCCATTGAGCCACTGGTTAGTCCCAAAGAACAAAGTAAGCCATCCACGAATCCCTCGGATGAACACGTGAAGGGATCATAACCAGGTCAAGGACCCGTGGATGCTTATGTCAATGAAGCATCCCCCCAAGTGGGATGCTGGTCTGCTGGCCACCACCCGATCGTAAACAGAGAACCAGCAACCAACACATCCATCCTTCCCTTTTTCACATGGCAAAAGATTCCTCAGTCGAATGAACCGAGGAATTTGGGCCGAGGGAGGAGGCGAAATTCATGTAAACCATAGGGAATGCATATGCCTTGTGTTTCCCGTAATCCCCATGGCAAGTGACAAAGGACACACAGGAAGCGTATACGTGCGCTCCCCATATGACCTCTACGGGCCTCCCGTGCGCTCTCCATATGACCTCCGAGAACTCCTCCTTGAGGACTGCCTACTCTTCAGCAGCTTCTCCATCACCCTAGCTATCTGGGACGAACCAATCTTCAAAGGGAAGGATCGGACTCTTCGCTCTCGACATCAATGAAACAGACGCCATGGAAACTCTTACAACGTACAGAAAAGAAAGTCTTGAGATAGCCTAACACGGCCCGCTCCTCCCATTTTATAGGCAAATGGACCGGGAACAGCTATTAAACAGAAAGCCCCGGATTCAAAACACTCTGGCCACACCACCGTGTGGCATCACAGGATGAAAAGAGCGCTTTTCGATGCATGCCAAATGCATTTCCCAGGCCATGACACACGAAAAAAGATTTTCCTCTGATCTCGAATCAAGAGTCTTAAATGCAAGAAATCGCCCGCCGGTCCTTGAGATACGGTCAGGTCTAGAAATCGCCTTATGAAAACGATGCCCTCCAATGGCAATCGAGTGCTTATCTCGTACGTTAAAAAGACCCGCGTTGGAAAAGGCCAACGGATGAATGCCCTACGCAAAAAACAAAGCGTCCTTCGGCGGATCACAAACCCGCCTTGTTAACCCGGGCAGAAAATGAAATGATTTCTCATAGGCCGGACCGCCCGCCAAATTTTGGCCAAACTACTCACGCAGTTTTCAGTCATATCACGCTGAATCATCTTCATACCTTGGTCAAACAAGCTGATCCCTTGCCTCGAGTTGACAGAACTATCTGCCTAGTCTTGGCCTCGACCGAGACAATTACCAGGGATCTAGCTGAACTATTCTATGCTTCGGCACACTGAACCAGCTGCCTGATCTCGGCTTTGACAAAGCAAATCGGTTCAGCTTTGAATAAGCTGGACATTTGTTTTGAAAGAAGCAAACTGACCCAAAGGAGAGTTATACATGAAATCCACTCGCTATCAGCTTCTAACGAAACAGCCATTCAGGCGGCACGTAATTTAAAAAGACAAGGCCGAACAGAAGGGAACAAAAGATCCATTCATTAAAGTTTTGGCCAAGATACAGGTATGAAAACAGAAAAATACATATGCAGCCCTTAAGGCTTAGGGTTTGGGTCATCCCAGGAACCTCCTCGGTAACATCTGGGAGAGCTTGGCTTGCTTCGCCCACTTCGAAAAATGATTCCTCGGCAGCTAGCTGAGGGCGCTCTTCAGGAGCCACAGCCTTATTAGGGCCCATAATAGCCTCAAGATCGACGTCTGAGATATCCCCATATTCCTCTTCTTCGGCCCTCGGGGTGCAAGCATTGAAATGTTCGGTGTCCAGAAAAGACAAGTCCCATTCGGGACGCGCCCAAGAGATCCTTGCTCGAGTCTCCTCCTCGCCGATCCAAAATGTATCGGCACAAGCCCCTCTACGTTCTTTGAGAATTGCGCAGAATTTTTGTACTCATCCACACCCAAAGTAAGCTGATTTTGGAGTTCGAGGTTTATCCGATGACTCGCGGATAACTCTGCCCTTAAAGCTTTTAACTGCTCCTGCGCCTCGAGCCCAATCCTCCCCATCTGCAAAACATCAAGGCATTCTAACCCACAAGCAAAAGAAAAGCACCAAAAGCAAATAAATAGGAAGACACTATACCTCTTCCTCCCGTCGAGCCATTTCATCACTCAACTCCTGAACCTTCTCCAAGGCCTTCAACTTGGCTGATTTGTTTTGTTGCAGACCCTCATTGAGGTCATTAATCCGAGACTGCTTGTCCCCAATTTCCTGGTGAGATTGATCAAGATCGTCGGTGAGCCGAGCAATCTGCTCACTCTGCCACTTCAGCCGATTCTCCATATCGGCGAGTTGATCCGCTGCCACCGGCATCTACGCTCCTCTTCCTCCAGGTTCTTACCCCAACTATTCTTCTCCTCAGCATGATTGGCCCTCAGCTGGCCCCACCTCTTATTGAAATGCTGCTCCATAGCATTGATTTTGTCATCATTTTTAGCCTTGATCTGAGACAACTCCAGGCAGGCTCTATTCGATTGTTCGCGGAAACCATGGAGCTCTTTGACTTGAACCTTTAATCGAGAGGTCCTTTCAGATGCAAGTCGATAAGACTCACTCATCTTTTCAATATCAGCCTTCGTAGAGGCCAAGGCCCTAGAAAGTTGGCTGGTTGAATCCACCCTCGCCCGAAGGGCGGCCGCCTCCTTCTTGGCCTGAGCACAAGCCCCAGTAGCCAAGTTCAAGCGCCAAGTCAGCGCCCTTATGGCCAAGTCAGCACCCTTGTGACCAAAGCACTCTATGAGAAAAACACCAGTAAGAAATCATGACCCGACCAACTAATCAAGAACTTCAACCTTGGTACAACAACTTACCCGAGAGGCATAATTCGAAGCCATTGTCATAAGGATGGCATTGTTGATTTCAGGCAGAAGAAAAATATCCTTCGGCACTCCAAGCCAATCGAAAGCTGCATCAATGATATCCTCGGTGGCGGGCTCGCCCGTCGAGGAACTTCCCCCTGTGCGCAAAATGGATTTCATCAAGGCAGTGAGCATGTCATCCACCTCTGGGCTATGGATAAAAGAACTTATTGCCGAAGAACTAGCATGAGGAACTTCGCCTCTAGAAACCATCTCTCAGCCTCCTTTGCCAAGACTCTAACATGCTGGTCCTCGAATGCTTCGGCCCTGACAGAAGGACCTTCGACCCGAACGCCCCCTTCATTCAGCGATTCTTCTTCTTCTTCCTCTACTTGCGCGTCAACCTCCTCCGCGGCATCCACGACTATGGGAAAGGGATCCTCAGCAGGGGAACCACGACCTCCGCCGACCTTTTGACGAGCGGTCCCACTTGAGCTTCGGCAGCAGCCACTGCCTCTCCTGACCCCTCTGCCTGAGCAGGGGTCCCTTCCACACACAGTGGACTCTCCACCACCGGTGGCTGAAGGACCTCTGGCAGAGGGATAGCCGGACGTGCTGGGGACATCTCCTCGGCATCGTCTGATACGACCACTACCTGGAGAGGGGGAACCTCGATGACTCTCTCTGAATTTCCCCCAACGGCTTCCTCTGCTATCTCACCTCCCTCTGGCAGGGAGGGCTTGTCAACCACAGCTGGCATCCCCGCTTCCTCCCTCTTCAAAGCAGAGGAGCAGCGACTGGCATCATCTTTCCTGAGCTCCCTTGAGCGAGACCCGGAAGGACGAGCTCTCTTATCGGACCTATGCTTGTCCCCCGAGCCAGAGCTCCTGTGGCGCTTGCCCAGCTCACTCATTATTCGACCCGCAAACACAGACCTCTCGGCTAAAAACACAATAGACATTCAGTTAAACAATGGCAAGATCACATAAACATATTAAGCAAAGACTCACCCTGAGAGTCAATGGAGCTAAGTCCGGCAGCGAAAAGGGCATCCTCTGCTAACAAGGTGCTGACAGAAACCTTCGGACCACTACGAAGGATAGCCAGATCCCTTTTCTCTCGCTCGCTCAACTCCATGCATGCCTCCTGATCCTTCTGGCCCATCCTTTCAAAAAATCCGAGCTGATTTTCCTTCGGCAATGAGAAATCGAGACTTCCACCCCTTTATCGAAGAAGGGTTGTCTGAAATCATCTTAAAAGACTTCGGGGACCAATGTAGGGCCATTCAAAGCTCCTCCCAGAAACCAAATTGTAGCAAATTAACTCAAAATAAGGGAAGGGTCGCAGTCGCCCCAATGCGACTGCACATCAAGATGAACCTGACAAGGTTACGCCAGCTATTCAGATCACCATCATTGGGCATATGTTGTAAAACCTCATTACCTCCTGTATCAATGGGTGAAGAGGCAATCAGAGACCTGCTCTCAAGCTCTCCTCGTAGAAGAAGACTCCCTAGCTCAGTTCGCTTGAAACTCGTGCTCGGTCCTCGGCACCCACAAGGCTACATCCCCAGGAACTCTATAAAATCGGCGGATTCTATCCAAATTCTTCATGGTGATCTCAGAAGCCACATCGTCTGGACCACTCATATTGGCTGAATAAGGGGTGAGACACGAACATGCAAGCAAGGGCTCAAAGATGGAGTAGAAAATCTCTGTGACACAGATGAAGGAGCATTGTGGAAGGAGCGCCACCACCGCCCTCTTTAAATAAGCATTTCAGAAAGAAAGCCCTAGATGCCAGAAATCCCGATACGGGCGTCGGAAATAAAGGAGCCCCACCACGTGGGACTTCAGCTACCACGACTTGTTGGAAACGAAGCGTTTCCTCCTCGAGCTACGGCGAAAAATGATGACGAAATAGTGGCCCATCATTTACGAGATCATCATTGCCCACCTTTTTGAATTCCCAAATGAGATTGCTTTGGAATTCTACTCCCTATATCTGAACCTACGCTTCGGACTAGGGAGTGGGGGCATGTGATGGGGGGTAAAATCATTATTGCATTATTGACTGCCCACATCGACAATTGGGTCAAACACCATTGGGACACCCTGCTAACCAGCTGGCATGACATCCAAGTGACGAAGCCAAATCACCTTTGGCAGAGTCGGGTCACCCTAACAACCCGAGCTATCTTCATACCGCGGCCACCCTGGCCAAGCCATTCCTCGGTAATCCGAGTCATCTTCATACCCCGGCCACCCTAGCCCGAGCGATCTCTAGGCCTCGCTAGCCGAGCTATCCTTACCTCTCGGCCCCAGCCCGAGTGGTTCATGACTCGGCCTACTTGAGCGATATCTATAACTCTGCAAACCGTCCTTGCGCTCAGCTTACTCCCCTGTCATACCTCGGCAAACCAAGCCTTTCCATACTTCGGCGGATCAGGCCATTCCCCGTGCCTCGGTCCGACCGAGGTGCTCAGGCACCCACCTCTACGGAACCATGAAAACCAAACAAGGATCCACATGGGCAATTTCACCTGTACTACCAAGTGGCCTAGAGCCTATACGATCGCTGAATCTCAAAGTCGGATAGCCCTCTCGATCGTCGATCCTTTAACTGACAAGATACAGACCCTACTGGCCTCACAACAAATCCGATTCGAATCCTAATAGTTTTCGGACCTCCTTCAGAGTACATCCAGGGCATCAGTGATCGTCTATAAATATCACCACCCTCAAGCCTCTTAGGTATGTCTATTTCTACACTCATTCTTCATACACAGTGGGGAGACTCCATTGAAGCTCCCCCTGAGCTTGGAACTCTCGATAGAGAACACCCGCCAAAAGGGAACTCCTCTGAGAGAGTCTTCTCCTCACATCTGCTTGTTGTGAATCTTCACTGACTTGGGCATCGGAGGGTCCTCCGCAGAGGGCAACCCTAACATCATCCTCTGCGCACGGACTGTCTTACAGGTCTACCTCGAGGCGGCGAGATCAACGTTCCGATCAGGAGTCAAGAGCGTACTCAAGTCGGAGAAAAATTTCCGTAGCAACAATAAGTATATATAATCGAGCCCCATGTCGCTAACCATTTTTAATTTTAGCTTATGCGGTACAAACTAATTAAGACTACTTCTGATTTGCAGCTGCGGCAATACTGAGCAGACTTGTACTTGCACCATTAGCGGTTTACCTTTTCCTTGCCTACAAATTTTTGAGCACGCGAACATCCATCGACACCGTGGAGAAGTTTCTCCGGAACCAGCAAACACTTGTGCCAACAAGATACGCATACACCGACATCATCGCAATCACAAGCCACTTCAGAGACAAATTAGGGCAAGGAGGTTTTGGATCCGTCTTCAAAGGGAACCTCCTTGCTGGCCATCTGGTTGCCGTCAAGATGTTGGGCAATTCCAAATGCAATGGAGAAGAATTCATCAACGAAGTCTCCACAATTGGCAGAATTCACCACGTAAATATAGTGCAACTTGTCGGGTTCAGTTCAGAGGGATCCAGGAGGGCTCTCGTATACGAGTACATGCCCAATGGGTCGCTTGATAAGCACATCTCGTCGAGTGGATCGAAATCGTCCTGCTAATTTCACTTGGGATAAACTCAATGAAATAGCACTAGGAGTGGCTCGGGGCATTGATTATCTACATCGGGGATGTGATATGCAAATTCTGCACTTTGACATCAAACCCCAGAACATCCTCCTTGATCATAATTTCACACCAAAGATTGCAGATTTTGGACTTGCAAAGTTGTACCCAAGGGACTGCGGCCTGGTGTCTATGAGTGCAGCCGGAGGAACAATAGGATACATTGCTCCTGAATTAATCTCTAGGAATTTTGGGGTTATATCTGATAAGTCAGATGTTTATAGTTTTGGAATGGTGTTATTGGAGATGGCAGGGGGAAGGAGGAATGTCGATCAAAGGGTGGAGAATTCAAGTCAGGTCTACTATCCTTCATGGATCTATGATCAGCTTGCACAGGGAAAAGAGCTTGAAATCAATAACAACATAGAAATCGGTGTTGGTGATGTAGAGAAAGCTATGCATGGTGGGTTTATGGTGCATTCAAATGAAGTCATCTAGTCGTCCCTCCATGAGCGAAGTTGTACAGATGCTGGAAGGTGATTGATAGCTTGCAGATGCCACCCAAACCTTGTTTTTCTTCGTCGCAGCCAATCTCTATAAGACAGTCTTTCATGGACTCTTCTCTCACGGAATTATCAATCATCTCTGAGCATGATGAACTCTGCTAAATAGACCATTAAAGTGTATTTTGCTGGAATGTGATGACTCCAACAGTCCAAGTCCTTGCAAGCCTAATTCACAATGCAACCTACTTTGTTTTATGGGTCCTAGCGATGATGGTATTATGTTTCCTTGCATTATTATTTAGACATTATGTTATATCATGTAATCAGTTCAACATCTTTATGGCTTTATTTATAACTAAAATATGAAAAATTTCCTAGCATATCATCATGGATTGGAAACCAAATTTGTTGATGCAAAACATGCTACAATCTCCTCCATGGTAGACACTGAGCATAGTTGCTTACTTTAAGAAATGGTGCTATGATTCAGTAAAAACATAACTTGAGGTCACTTACGTTAATTTAGGTCACTTCCCTAATCAGCATTACTGTAATCTACGATGCGCAAGTCCAATCCTTGATAGAACAACATGTAATCTATACCCTTAAGATATGAAGGATCTTCTTCACTGCTCTTCATAAGCAATCTCAAGATTTGATTGATATCGACCAACTAAACCCATAGCATAACAGATGTCTAGTTAGAATATATAGCGTACATTAGGCTACCAAATGCACTGGTATATGGAATATGGTTCATCTTTTTTTTCTCTTTAAGTGTTTTAGAGTACTAGTTAAGACTTAAATTATCACCTTTAGTGATAAGAGTGTCAATAGGTTTGCAATTGGATATTTGAAACCATTGTAAAACTTTCTTCAGATATGGCTCCTATGATAATACCAAGAGTCTTTTTAAACCATCTCTTAGGATCTTAACTATGAGCATATAATTTACTTTACTCATATCCTTCATCTCAAAATTTAAGAAAAATCATACTGGAGTGATGAAAATCATCTTCTTGTCATTTTCAACTAGCAATATATCATCAACATATAAAGATAAGATAACAAAACTTTTCTTAGAATGTTTAACATACACATAGTGATTCTCTTTGATCATCATAAACCCATCATCAATGATGACTCAGTGAAATCTCATATACACTACAGAAATCAGCCTTTCACTAAGTACATCACCAAGGGATATATTCCTCAGAAAATTACCAAGGGATCAGAAAGGGATTTTCAAGGGATTGTAAATTACATTCAAAATCTAGTTTCAGTAAGAAATCTCTAAGGGATTTGCTAGCAATATATTTTCTTGATAAATTCCTTGGAAATCCCTTGGTAATTGCAAGGGATCAGTGAGTGATTATTTAAACAATTTTTAGTAAGGGATTTGCAAGAAAAGTTCGGTCCTTTAAAGATTTACTAAGAGATAAATCCCTTGGTGCTGGTAAGATATTTTTAAAAATAAAAAAATGATATCAGAAATAATTTTTTCTTAGAAATCCCTTAGTAATTTTAAAATCTTGTACCTAACATATGTCATTCTCTCACTAGCATAAAAATAAAAGTCATAACTAAAATTAATATTATACTAATTTTTAATGTCATTAATTAAACAAAAAAATCCTTCATTAACTCATTCAAATCTTATCAAACCTGAGCTTGTGCTAACAATCAGATTGGCGTAGCAGTAAGGGGTTAGCCTTTGAACCTTTGGTCATAGGTTCAAACCACTGACCCTTTGATCAAATTGGTATATTTGCACTTTATTAGAAAAATACCCTTGGGCTTTCAATACAATGATCAAATATATTGATAAGGTGCTTGTTCCATAATTAGTTCATAATTAATTGATTGAGAGTTCAAATCATGGTGACATAAATTCTTTACAAATGGACTACAATTTTTAGCAAAGGATGAATCCCTTGGTAATCATTGAGAGATTTTTTACTAAAAAAAATTGATTGATCTCTCATTAATTACTAAGGAATTTCTGAGGAAGACTTTCAACATCATTATTCTAAGAAATGAATTTTCCTTAGAAATCCCTTGGCGAAACTCTTCACCAAGGGATTTTTGACTTTCACCAAGGGATTTTTGTTCCTTTGAAAGATTAATTTTTGGTAGTGATACTACTATTTGAATTATTGTTTCAGTTCATAAATGAATCTAGAGAGCTTGCAAACTTTGTACTCCTATTCTTCTATAATGAAGTTAGTAGTTAATCTATATAAATATTCTCATCCAATTTTCCATCGAGAAAAGCTTTCTTAATATCCATTTGGTAAAGTCCAAATTTAATTGTGTAACTATTGCTAGGATCAAACATATTGAGGTAAAACTTACAGCTGATGAAAAGGTTTTCTCATAAACTATTTCTATTGTTGGGTATATTTTTTTGCTACTAAATAAGCCTTATATCTCTCGATAGAACTCTAGAGCTTCATAACTCATTTGTTCTCAATGATCTTGTATTATGGACGAAGGTTAATTAAGTCCCTAACATAATTGATCCTTATATATTCTATTTCTTCTGCCATTGCATCGACATATTCCTTATTCGCAATGGATGATAGACTTCTTAAAATGTCCTTGAGCCATCATCGTCATGCAATGTTATCATAAAAGATTCCCCCTCAATCTTAAAGCAACGATGAGGGATGTTTCTATATGCATTGTTGCATAGTTCAAGCATGCTTTAGTCACTATCTAATGTAACCAATATATCAAATGATACATAACTCCCACTATTCTCAAGAGGACCAAGAACAGTTGCTTGTTCCATCTCTAACTGATTGGAGACATTTATCTTAGGCTTCACCATCTCATAAAACTCAGTTGCTATATGTATCTTACTCTAGTTTGGAATATCCTCCTCTAAAATCCACATTTTATGACTCAATGTCAGTCAAACTCCCACTCGGTTACTCTTCAGAAAACATATATTGTTTAGAGTGTTCTGGATATATATCTTCTAAAGATACAATTTTTATTCTTATAACCTAACTTTCTATACTTATAAGAATCACCGTGTACATAGACTCATGGGCACAAATTGCACAAATCTAGCTTAATTCCAGTCTACAACACATATAGGATAAATGATATTGATTTCGATTGCAAATAGTTAAGTAAATAGGTAGTATTCAACAATGCATCTCCTCAATAGAAGATTGTCAAGTCTGCTTGCACCATTATGGACCTAACCATATCAAATATAGTTTGATTCCTTATCTTTGCTACTTTATTTTGTTGCAAAGCTATAAAAATTGTTAACTATTTAGTAACTCTATTTTTTTCACAAAATTCTTTAAACTATTCTAATAGATACTTACATCCTTGGTTAGTTATTAGAGTTTAACTCTTTTATCCAACTGATTCTCAACCTCATTCACATATTGTCTAAAGCAACCCAATGCTTCATATATATCTACGAGAGATCGGATAGAAATAACCAAATCACGTATAGTTATCAATGAATGTGATGAGTAGGAATTATCGTGCCTCACTTTTAGACTCGTTGGACTATAGATGTCTAAATGGATCAACTGTAAAGTATTGTTGCCCTTATAGCTTTATTGAATAGCTTTCTAATTGCTTTACCACTAGATAATATTTACATGTAAGTAGGCTGACTTTAGCAAGTGATCTCTGTAAACATGCTTTAGCTAACCTAGTTATCCTCTCTTACTCAAAATAGCAAGCCCAATATGGCCTAATCTAGCATGTCATTTCCATGATCCAACATAATAATTATTAGCAAAATCTAATAAAGTAAAAAAAATATTATTATTGCAACTAGAACAATGAACATCCTATGTCATTAAACCATTTGAAAGAAAACTATATCCATAATACTCAGTATCGAGATAAATATTGACTACATTATTCTCGAAGGCTATTATAAAGCCTAAATGAAGCATAACAAAGATGAAAAATAAGTTTTACCGAATCTTTGGAAGTACATTATTGAGATATAATATGCTTCTTTTCTATATGACCAATTTAATAGTGCTAACATCTAGCACATCCACACTAGAATTGTTCCTCATATAAACTTTTCTACTTCTGATTTTTCAATATCTGGTTAGTTGTGCCTGAATCTACAATCTGCATAGGAAGAGATTTAGCAATGAAAATGCTTATCAATGACTTGAAAAGGAAAGATTATAAAATTTTTAAATTTAAGTAAGCTATCATTAATTGCATACTTTTATGTTTTACAAAAATAGGTTAAATATGATTCAGATTAAATGACTTGTATGAGTCCAAATAAAGTATATGATCCATAAAGTATCAGGCTAGGTCCATCTTAGTGATTAGTATATGTAGGTGAGTAGTATGGAGGTGTAGGGCCTAGTTATTTGAGTTCCTTAATGGAGGCGCTTAATAGCTGCTTATACCCTGATCCCTACTTTTGTCCTAATCCAATTCTAACTCTGACTAGACCCTTATATAAAGAGCTCCCATTGAATGATAATACAATAAACTAAGGAAGAGAAAGAACCTTTGCTATATAGTAGAAGGCGTTCATGCTTTTGAGGCTAAGACTAATTGAAAACTATGTATAGTTTTTGCATAAATCAAAGATGATATAAATAGGTATAACAATAATTTAATTTATTATTTGGTGTTCTAAATTTCATATATACAATCCTAAAATCCAACATGTGGCATCATGATAAAGTTATATGATGAAAATAAAAAAATTTTAGGTTTGTCTAAAAGAACATACATTGATTATATTGTTGAGAGATTTAATATAAAAGATTGTAGACCTGATATATCTCTTATGGGTAAAGGAGAAATTATATAAGACTCAGTTCCCATAAAGTGAGATAGAAAGAAAGTTTATGAAGAATGTATTATGTCCTAGTACTATAAGAAGCTTGATATATGTTAACATCTATAATATGCCAAACATTACTTATGCAACTAATTTGTTGGATAAATATTCCTCAAATCTAGGTTATGATCACTAGATAGAGGTAAAGAAGGTATTTAGATACCTATAGAAGACTAAAAGGCATATGCATGCTTATGGTTGGATTGATCATCCTGAAATTATTGTTTATACTAATGTAGATTTTGGTGGATGTCTCAATGATATGAAACCTACTATTGGTTATGCATCTATACTAGCTAAGGGTACAACATCATGAAAGAGCTTTAAAGCCTCTCTAGTAGCTTCTTTCACTATGTAAGCAGGAGTGATAGCTTACTTTTAAAGTTGAGGTTTAAGTAACATAGCTAAAGAATTTTATCTTTATACCTTTGAAGATTTATTGTGATAATATGGTTACAGTATTCTTTACAAAAATACAAAAAACTTTAGTGGTGATACATACATCAATCTAAAGTACTTTTCAGTTAAAGAATGGGTTAACAATGGTTACATAATTTGTAAACACATTGGATTGCCAATCTATTAGACAAGGGACTTAGGCCTATTGTCTTTAATAAGAATGTTGAAAACATGAATATTTTTATTATCTTTTGATATGCTTAGTTAGTAGAAGTTTTGTATAAACTTGGGTCCATGGTGTTGTTCAAGTGGTTATCTATAATTCTTTAAAGTTAATAAAGTTTACTTTTTAATTATTTATTTTGCTCAATCTTGAGATATAAAGCTTTTAACAATTTGGTTTAGAAGTATAAAGGCTTTAGTCTAACAGCATAAAGAAATTCATAGAGTCTAGTGCTTCGATTCAAAGACATAGAAGGTTTATATAGAAATATATAATAGATTAAATCTCATAAAGGGTTTTTTAAGACCATAAAGAGGACTGGATATGGAATTGGCATGTGATATATATTTTGGATTACTTATGCTATATTCAACACTACACTTTATCATATACAGATATTCATGTCAGTGGAATATTGGTTTTTATAATTAAGGAAGGAATTGTGTTAGTAAATAGCACATGTCGCCATAAGTATATGTTGATATTTTCCGTTGGACTAGAACTTATACTAAGATGTAGCCATTAAAGTTTTTCAGCCCAAGAGTTATTTATTTTTTAAAATTTAAAGTTTTTTTAAAAACCTAGCTATCAATGTTTCCTAAATGGGAGAATATAATATTTTTAAACATAATATGGGCTATCATTGATTATGTACTCTTATGTTTTGCAAAAATGGATTGAATGCGATTCAAATTAAATAACTAGTATAAGTCCAAAAAGTGTATGATTCATAAAGTACTAAGCTAGGTCCAAATTTATGATTAGCGTATGTTGATATGTGGTATAAAGATGTAAGGCATGATTATTTGAGTTTTAATAGAAGTGTCCAATAGCTGTTTTGTTTTATAGCCCACTTTCTAATTTCATCCTAATTTAACTCTATTTCTGACTAATCCCTTACATAAAAGTCAGAAGGTTGATAACCCTGTTGAATTACAACATAATAAAGTAAGTAGGTTAAGAAAGAGAAAGAGTCGGTGCTACATAGAAAAAGATGATCATGTTCTTAAAGTTATAGTTGATCGAAGGATTCTCAGCTTTAGCATAAAACAAAAATGATGCAAATAGGTGTAATAATTAATAATTTTATTATTATTTAATGTTCTAAATTTGTATACACTGATAGCATCCTAAAAGTATACCGCATTGTTTCCGATAGACTTGGGAATAGGCGTGCTGGTTACGCTGCATTCCTGTGGATCAATGACCGAGTCAATCGCTTACTAGTCCAATCTGTCTGCGGGTCGATGAAGACCTAATAATTTCAGTTCTTCTAAAGCCACACGGAAAAACCAAGAACTGATCAGATCCCTTCTGGAGCTGAAAGTTCTCTTCCGCGCTGCCATGGCTGTGTTTAGGCTCCTCAGTGCGATCTTCCTCCTTGTCCTCCAAGCCAGAAGCAAGATGGTATTGGGGTACAAAGAAAAAGATTTTTCACAGCTTGCCCTCCTTGTAAGTGCGGAAAAGGAGGCCCAGAGATCAGATATCCATTTCGACTGCAATCCAGTCCATTATACTGTGGTGCGCCAGGGCTGGTGCTCTCGTGCTCGGGAAAGGACACCTTTCTCTCACTACAAGAGTCGGGCACCCCTAGAGTGATTGCCATTGATTACTCTTCTGCTGGCATAATTATTAAAATTGGAGACCCGTGGGCTAATGGCCGGTTTCAAGACCCCAACTCCACTGGGATCAACCTCAGCTCCGCCATCACGCCATTTAACCATCCTCCCACTGGGACATTCACTTTGGTGAACTGTTCAAAAAAATGGGATGAAATCTATGGATACTACTTCCGTAGCACGATCTCATGCTTGAGCAATGCAGATCATTTTGTCTATGTGGCAGAAGCCTCCATGCCTGCGGTCTGGCCACCTTCCGATTGCGCGGTGGTTTCAAATAATCTTGAGATCCCCTTTGAATTTGGAGGAGGTAGAAGTGTGAATGATTATGTCGAAAGGGGAGAGCTGAGCCTTAGTTGGGACGTTCCTGGGATCAGCGACATATGTCAGGCATGTGAAGTAGCAGGAGGACGTTGTGAATTTAATACGACAACAAACCAAGCCTTTTGCAGCGTTACCAATCATCCTGGTAAGCCTCAATATATATTTCTTCTCTTTATTGCCGCTGCTTTGGGGGTTTAGACTTCAAGCCACGGTGGTGAGCGCTCAATCTCAGGGCGTACACATCACGCGTGCACCTGCTATCACCATTCACACACTGGTAGCACTGGCCAATGTTGGCCGGCCGAACTTTTTCCATTTGCTCGTATTTTTGGTTCAGTCTATAGATGATTCCGCTATTTGGATGCCAGAATAATTATATTTACTGTTGAGAATGAGTTAGATGGGAAGGAAGAGTTCTTCCAGCTGTTACGGAAACTTAGGATTCTTTCTCTTACGAAAACTTAGGATCATATAAGATCATAAAAGGTTTTAGATATAGAAAATTACATGTTGAGCGCAATTGATTTTCTTTTGTTTTAGGGAATTACTTCCCATCAGCTCTATCACATAGTCCGACTTATCCAGCGATATACCATACTTGCATCCAAATATTAAGATTTAAAACATGCCCTTAAAACCCACTAAAATTATTATATTTATGACCTCAACTCTTGAAGTTGTATTAATGGAGAACTTGCAAACTTTTCCCTTAATTTATCTAATAGATAGTATAATTTACAGAGATACAGGATGGAGGAGAAGAGAATTAGAGTATCAGAGGATCAACTCTTGAAGTTGCAGAACAGATCAACGTATCCTAAAAGTTACATGACTTCTATTTGCACACCTCTTATCATGGCTGGAATATGTAACGTAATGAATTTCATCACTCTTCATTGCATAGTAGTTTTTAACAAGACTACTTATTTCAAACAAAATATCTGATGCTTAACCAGTGTTGTATCTGCTGATTGGTACCACTCTCCCACGATCTTGCTTTTGGGAAGGTTTCAAATCCTATCGATGTAAATGATTTTTTAAGAAAAAAAAAAGAAAAGAGGAGGAAGTGGAGGAATTTTTTTTATAAAAAAACAGAGGATGGCGAAGCCAAGCATGGAGACTTAAATTTCTTTTTATTATAAAATAGATTTTTTTTTTAAAAGGAAGTTGATAAATCACATATTGGTTTTTGCTTGTTGATTAATCGAAAAAAAAAGGCTTTTACTTATTATTTGAAACAAATTCCTGAAGATGCAGCTCAAAATAGTCCCATGGCATTTAATGGGCTAATAGGGACACCACCTCTTCTTCTTGCAGTCAAATTGGAGTAAATCCAATCAGTGAAATTAGTTACACTCTTGAATGCCCTTCTTCACCATTTGTACTTTTTAAAATATCTTGAAAACTTTACATTTTATTTTCTAAAATATTTTGATACAAGCAATGAACGTTATAGGATAAAACATTGCTGAGAATTGTAGAAATGCGGGAGATTCACACACCACTACAGAGTTTGGATTGTATAGTGGGATTGATGCTTATTTGTCTTTGGTTTAGATCATAATTTTAGTGTGTGTACAAATCAGATTTTAACTACTCAGGAATCACAATTTGGTTTTTTCTTTTTTAGAAGTAGATAGGTATTAGTTACGTTTCAGCCGGTTGAAACATGTGTCCTTATGGGTTTATTCAATCAGCTGGCTTAGTTATACTCTTGGATGACCTATTGATTGTGTACTAATGTTCTCTGGATATATATATATGCATCTCATACTATAGCCATGCTAATAAACTCATTTATCATCAGATCCAACTAATTCATCTTGTCTGTTAAATATTTTATGCAGGTTTCTGGAACATCAAAATCATTACAGGTGAGTCTGTAAACTCTCACAGAAAGCACTCCATTGAACCAGTCATCCAAGATAACATTCAATGACAGATGACCAGTATACCAGACAAGGATTTGGCTTCTTTTGGAAATGCTAAGCAGAGCATTCTCTCTGCTGTGGAATATAGTTTATCGATTTGTTTAATGTTGCTTGCACTTCCAATCTAATTTGTGTCTCTCTTTTATCCTTCCATCCTCCTCTTCTCCAGTTTCCTATGTCATTTGTTTGTTCCCTTGTAAAATTGGCTGGTAATGGGATGACTCCCTTCCTTACCCTAAACAAAAAAAAAAAAAAAAAAAAAAAAAGAAGAGCATCGTATCAAAGTCTTATTCATTAAACCTTGTCTATAATTTATTTTCATGTGACTTTTTAAGTATATAGATGTCATGAAAATTAAGAGGAACCTCGTGGTATGTTAAAAACTACTGCTGGAATTGGTCTCCTCTATATGGTATATGAAGATGGGAGGCCTTCTCCATGGCATATAACAATTAGTTCACGTTTTCTTTTCCTCTCACAACTGAGTGTAGCTAGACAAATTATTCTAACTGCTGCTCTATTTTTTTTCTTCAGGCACATCTCTTGGTGTAGTTGTCGCTTGTATCTGTGGCGTCCATCGTAGTTTACATCTTGAGAAAATCTGGCAGGGAAAAGGAAACACGTTTGAAGGTAGAAAGATTTCTGGCAACCTACAAGGCTGCAAAACCTACGCGATACTCTTTTGCTGAAGTTAAGAGAATGACTAGGCATTTTAAGAATAAATTAGGCGAAGGTGGATTTGGAACCGTGTATAAAGGAGAGTTACCAAATGGAATTCCAGTGGCAGTTAAAATGCTGACAAAATCTAAAGGGGAGGGAGCAGAGTTCATCAATGAAGTAGCCACAGTAGGAAGAATCCATCACGTCAATGTAGTTCGTCTCTTGGGATTTTGTTCAGAGGGAACATGGCGTGCACTCATTTATGAATTTATGCCAAATGAGTCATTGGAGAAGTTCATTTTCTCTAAAGAAAATAAAATAGGCCGTCATTCATTGGACATGAAAAAGTTGCAGGAGATTGCCATTGGAATTGCTCGAGGCATCGAGTATTTGCATCAAGGCTGCCTTCAACGCATCTTACATTTTGACATCAAACCTCACAATATTTTGTTGGACTATGACTTCAATCCTAAGATTTCTGATTTTGGTCTTGCAAAGTTATGCGCAAGAGATCAGAGTATTATCACCATGACTGCTGCCAGGGGAACCATGGGCTACATTGCACCGGAGATCTACTGTAGAAATTTTGGATCAGTGTCATGTAAATCAGATGTCTACAGTTTTGGAATGTTGGTACTGGAAATGGTGGGTGGTAGGAAGAATGTTGATCCTGAAATTGAGAAGGAGAGCCAGATATATTTTCCAGAGTGGATATATCACCGGATAGTTCAAGGGCATGATTTAGGTTTGGTAATGGAGAGGAGTGGAATTGAGGAACTTCACATTGCGAAAAGCTTGCTATAGTAGCATTGTGGTGCATACAATGGAATCCAATGGATCGGCCCTCTATGACAAGAGTGGTTCAGATGCTGATGGGAAACTTGGAAAGCTTGCAGATACCTCCCGAGCCTATCGTATCCTCGACTGCTTAAGAGAATGGTATGTAAACACTGAAATGCTTTTAAGAATAAGCTTGGTTGATGTACTACAAAATACTATAGATGTCAGCTATATATTTTGGATAATGTATGTTTGTACTTATGCATCTCACTCCTAAGCCTTAGGAGTGAGAGGGAAGGTGATCATGTGCATGGGTTTGTACCGTATTAAGACTTCATCCATCTTATGAATAGCTATAATGACTTCCTCAAATGGTTTTGTAAGTGATGCAAAAAAAAAAAAAAAAAAAAATTCAACTGAAGGATATATAGTTCCTCAAGATGAACAGATAATTTTCCTGAAATAATAACTAGTGTCAACAATGGAATTCCCAACTTGGAATTCCCAACTTGGTCAGATTCAAAGCCTAAGCAAAAAGATCGAGCTCATGGGTAATCTAGTGATCTGATAAGATTTGTTTCAAAACTAAATATGATCCCTCATGTTAAATATTTTCACAAAAAATTAGAATGAATACATGCAACCATGGCATAGTGCGTAATTTTAGCATCGACTCCACGCGCTTAAAAGTCCGCTTCCTTCTCAATCAGCATTAAATTTCAAAATTCTGGGCTCACAACATTTTAGACAAATTTAAATGATAGAAAAGACAAACAAATAAATCCAAATAATTGGATTTTCTCGTGATGAATTATGTTTTTTCTTTTTTTTTTTTTTTTTTTTTTCTCCTACGGTTAATTGCTTCGTTGCAGAAGTCAAAACGTAGCCAGATTGAACCAGAATTGCTGGGCATCGATTTGCTGGCACTCTTGATGCGAAATTTCTGGTTCGAGTTGCTCCACGCGTTCACGCCAACTGAGGCTGAGGCCTGGGAATTTTTGAATGATGTCAGTTTGAGTGGTGCGGATCTTAATTTATTCCTAGTCTGACTTGTTTAGACATGCATGCTTGTGTTAACTCATCCCCATTTCCAACCATTTTGGCCGTCGTGGAAGGAGCTTGCTCTCTATACCGTCATGGGGAGGAGACACAATTCAAGTATCAGCCTCTGTTCTATGCTTTCATTTCTCCTCCTCTTCAGTACGAGATTAGCTATCGGCTTCGCAGTGTGGGATGCAGAACAACAGTTATCAACTCATTTGCGAGGGTAACAAAATTGACCGTCTTCTATATGGAATCAAACAAGTACTATGTCACTGAAATTTCACACGACTATCAGACGATCAATCTCGTCGACGTTGGCTTGGCAAGTGGCAGCTGTGGTCTTCCCTTTCGATCTCCGCCGCCTTATGGTAATCTAATGATTAAGGCTTCTGCAATTGTTGAGTCGTAGGTGCGGACTCGCTGGGCAAGTATACGCGTGCTGTTTCATCAGCATAGAGCAAATGCTAACTAGTCGAGGTATGACGAGTTTCATATATAAGTCTGTTACATGGTTGACTTATTTGTTTCTAAAATTAACTCTGTAAAAAAAAATTATTTGGATAAGTGAGAATTGCTCTCTAGAAAAGAACTACTTGCAACCATTACTCAAAAGTTTATTATTTTTTATGACTAAAACTGCCATTCGAACCTCATTTTGGGATCTTTATTTTTAATACTTCGTTTCCGATGACTCTGCCTTTATGAATTATTTTGATTTTTTTTCCCTCATAAGTCGCCTCACAAAAAAAAAAAAAAAAAATCCCTGCATCATCATAGGTTGGAGGGGGAAAAAAGAAAAGAAAAGAGAGAGGGAGAGAGAAATGATCTCTGCTATCAAAGCCTCAATTCACGGGATAAAATGTACAATTAGTTTCCATCAACATTTAAATTATCGACTAATTAACCAATTATATAGCCTATACAACCTTCAATTAAATTCCTCTTCGTCATCAATTATAAATTCAGGATTGGTGCCAAGAAGTGTCTATGTGCATGATTTTTCGTGTAGTTCTCACGCGAGTCAATACCGGCCGTCATCATATGACGTTAGATATGGTCTCTGTTTTTTTTATATTGGAAGCCACCTTGCGTCTTACTGGCACCTTGTGGACTCAATTCTGGTTTCCACTAGAAAAAATTCTTTCCACGAAAATGCCAAGGAAGCACAACATTGTAAGCTTGTCCAATTGCGCAGAATAATTAAAATAGATTCGTAATCAATTTCAAGCCCGATAAAATCAAAAATGGAAAAATTGGAGTACAGACGAAGAAGAAGAAGAAGAAGCAATTTATATATAGGAAGACTTGGGAATTGCGTCAACTGGTCGGCGTCTCCCATAGGAATTGTATAAGATTGTCTCCCTATAACTAGGTCCTTTATTTTTTTTCCCCTTCCTTCTTAGCAAATCATCGCACGCTAGCCAAAAATATTTTTCTCAGGAGAAAACCAAGGAAAAAAAAAGCCAAATCAATATTGATCATGGAGACCAGACCAGACACCCAAAGCTCGTTTACATGCGATAAGACGCGTTAAACGAGAAGTTAACAAGCAATTGATAGCAACCCAGCTCACGCCTTCAGACGCGTTAAACGAGAAGTTAACAAGCAATTGATAGCAGCCCACAGCGTGATGCTTGGTTGGAGACGACTGGGTCTTCTCCTCCTGACGGCTTGGCACGTTTTCAGAGAATATTGAGGGTTCACATCACATTAATGGATGAGCGAGCGGTTTATGTTCAACAAAATTAGCTATCGCAGCGTGTACATGTGGGCGTGGAGAGCACATACGAAGTTCCCCGTTTCTTTTGAACCAAGCTACAGCGTGTACATGTGGGCGTTGAAAGCACATACAATTAAGCTCCCGTTTCTTTTGAACCAAGCTACCGCAGCGTGTACATATAAAGCACATACAAATTAAGTTCCCCGTTTCCTTTGAACCAAGCCTCTATATAAACGCTCAATCCACACCCTAGTCCTTTGCTCGATCACGTCCCTTCCAATACAAACTACTTGACCCCCTTAGCTGACGCTAAAGTCCTTACACAACAATGGATCACCAATATTGCTTAGTGCTTGCCTTGCTAGTATTGAGCGTCTGGGTCAGCTTCGGAGCCACGGCCACGGCTCGTGCCGTTGCTGATGTGCCCATGTCGACAATGCACGAGCAATGGATGGTGCAGTATGGGCGTTGTACAAAGATGCAGCAGAGAAGGATCGCCGCTTCCAGATCTTCAAGAGCAATTATGAGTACATCATGGTGCAGTATGGGCGTTTGTACAAAGATGCAGCAGATCGCCGCTTCCAATCTTCAGAGCAATTATGAGTACATCGAGTCTGTCACAGATGGCACTCGCAAGTACAAGCTCGGCCTTAACCAGTTTAGCGACATGACGAACGACGAATTCAAAGATTCTTACCTGCAGAGATTCAATCCCATGCTTATAAATTCCACGACTACAGGAAGCTTTTAGAGGACAGCCAAAGGAGCAGTTACTCCCGTCAAGAAGGTAAGATATGCTGCGCAGTGAGTTATCTTCATGAATTTTTAAATTTAATGAATAGCAAGATACATATTAAAAAAATTTATGAACTATGCTGGTAAACAAGCGATCTAACCAACAACAACGATGTATGATGTGTTGACCGATGTATGATGTGTTGGCCTGATGTGGTGCTAACTTGTATTGTATTGGGTTGGGTTTAAGTCTAAGGGTTGAGATTAAATCAAGTCACGGGTGTATATGGGCTTGGAAATTAGTTTAATATTATTGAATTAGTCCATGAAAGTTTTTATTGAGTCGGGGCCTGGCCCACCTCGTGGATATATTCTTTTTCAAGATAATTTTCTATCTCCCCATCTTAGGATCTCCTGTGTTCCGTTTTCTTATATCCCCATCTTCTTCCTCTTCTCCTGATCTCGTGTTTCGTTTACTAGACGTGGTCCACGTCCGTTAAAAGAGAAGGCCGGTACCATGAGAAAGAAGCACCGTTTCTTTGGTTCTTCCTCCTCTCCATGATCTCGTGTGTTTCATTTACTGGACGTGGTCCACGTCCTCGTGAAAGGAGAAGGCCGGTAACTGGTAAGTACCGTTTCTTTGGGAATTAATTCCGAAAAAAGCCGTTTCCCATTTCTTTGGGAATTAATTCCGAAGGAATCTAGCAAAGAAGAAAATCGGAAGTAGTAAAGGCTATTTGGAAAACGCACAGACGTGGAAGGTGAATTTAATTCCAGCAAAGAAGAAAATCAAGAATAAAAAAATTTATTATTAAAATAAATCTTTAGGAATAAATGGGCTATAGAGTTTTGAACAAGGATCAAAAGTTGAAGAGCTAAGGCTTTACCAATCTTGGATAAAAAAATATACACCTAATTATTGACAACGGGTGAAAAGTACAAGATACTTTTCCAGCGAGGTTGATCTCACTACTATTCATCAGGGCCCAACAAGTGGTATCAGAGCCTGGTTCAGAAATTAGAAACAAGAAGTAGTTGTTTGGAGATCTTATAGCCTAGCCTGGTTGGTTCAGAAACAAGAAGTTGTTTGTAGATCTTAAAGTATGGTTCAGGAACAAGAATAAGTTGTTTGGAGAACTTCAAAGGGTTGAAACAATTTCAACAAGGTCCATTAAGGTACTTCTTAATTTTCTAAAATTTATTTTGTGCTATTTTTATTTTGGTTGAGATCTCGCCATGGGTAGTAGCATAAAAATAGATTTTGAAAAGTTTGATGGGAATGAAAGTTTCTCCATATGGAAAGTCCGGGTAGAGGATCTTCTTGTGCAACTGGGTTTAGATCTAGCTTTGGAGGAAAGACAGATCTAGCTTTGAAGGAAAGATCAGATGGGATGATAGATAAGCAGTGGATATTGTTGGAGAAGAAGGCATGTTCAATGATCAGGAGATGTCTGACGGATTCAGTACTTTATTCAGTGTTGGAGGAGAAGCTTTATTCAGTGCTGGAGGGGAAGACCCCGAAGGGACTCTGGTCGAAGTTGCAAGCCCTCTACATGGCAACAAGTTGATGTTAAAGAAGCGCCTCTACAGCCTTCGGATGTCAGAAGGTGGAGATGTGCTGGGCTACATCCAGGTGTTCGATCAGGTGAGCAATGAATTGTTGAATGTCGGGGTCAAGATGGAGGAGGAAGATAAGACACTTTTGCTATTGTGTTCGCTGCCCACATCACATGACTCATTGGTCACGACGCTGCTCTACGGGAAGGAGACATTATTATATGAAGATATTATCTTGGTACTTCGGACGAATGAGCAGACAGAGAGGATGACCAGGATGACCAAGGAAGCTGTTCCCCAGAGGATCTATCAGTTGGGAAAGGTCAGGCAAGGCAGGGAGCAAGCCTAGGGGACGGTTACAGTCCAAGAAGGCTAAGTGCTACAAGTATGGTGAGGTAGGACATTTTAAAAGGGGTTGTCCTAAGTGGAAAAAGGGAGAAAATGGAGGATCTGAGTCTATGGGTACAGTTGCAGGACATGAGGTGGAGGATGATCTCTTGGTGGTATCAGATGGTCACAGTCACAGTACAGAGATGTGGACCTTGGATTTAGATTGTTCTCATCATTACACTCCCAACCGGTCGTGGTTTAGCATTTATACAGAGGTTGATGAGGGGTGTGTGACTCTTGGAGATGATCACCCTTGTAAGGTGGCAAGGATTGGCACAGTAAGGGTGAGGATGTTTGATGGTATGGTGCGCACTCTTAACAGTGTGAAGCATGTCCCAGAACTCAAGAAGAATCTGGTGTCACTGGGTACCTGGAGCAGACTGGATTCAGCTTCAGTAGTCATGCCAGGAGTGAAGTTCTGAACATCTCCAATGGAGCTATGGTGGTGATGAGAGGGAGAAGGCTGGAGAACAACCTATACAGGTTGGAGGGCTCTATGGTGATAGGAAAATCTGAGGCAGCAGCTGTGGAACAGGATCCTCGAGATGTATATATGATGTGGCATTACCGCCTAGGCCACATGGGAGATAGGGGGATGAAAGAACTGAGCAAGAGAGAACTACTTCCGGACCTGAGTGGTGGAGTCATGGAGATCTGTGAGCCATGTCAGATGGGGAAGCAGAGGAGTGTGCAGTTCTTGGTCAGCACAGCTAGGAGTGCAGAACCTCTGGAGTTAGTACACATGGATGTCTGGGGACCAGCCCTGGTTTCTGCAAGGAATGGGCCAGATACTTCTTTACCTTGATAGATGATTTCTTAGGAAAGCAGTGGATCTACTTCATGAAGGAGAAATTAGAGGTCTTCACCAAGGTCAGAATCTGGAAGGCTGAGGTGGAGAGGGAGCAGGGTAGGAGTGTGAAGTGTCTGAGGTCAAACAGTGGTGGGAAATATACCAACAGGGAGTTCCAGTTGAAAAAAGTAAGGTGCTTGAGGCTGCAGGCAGGGCTTCCAAAGATGTTCTGGGTTGACGCAGTAGGTGCAGCTAGCTACTTGGTCAATTGGTCACCGCACACCAGGTTGGATGGAGGCATTCCAAAGGAGATATGGTCTGGAGGGAAGATAAGAATGAACCATCTGAGGGTGTTTGGATGCACGGCATATGTGCATGTTGGTGCTGGGGAGCGGAGTAAGTTGGATGCCAAGTCTAAGAAGATGGTGTTCCTGGGCTATCTGCATGAAATCAAGGGGTATCGGTTGTGGGATCCCTTGGAGAAGAAGGTTTTCATCAGCAGGGATGTGACCTTCGATGAGAGCTCGATCCTTCGGAGCAGAGATGGTACAGATGTACAATATGGACTACAGGAGGTGGAACACGGTAATACTAGTCAGATGACCTCCTACACAGTTGTGCCATTTGCTAGTGGACCAGGAAGATTTGAGATTCGGGTGGAGAGGACTGATAGAGGGGTCAAAAGCTAGGAAGTTCAACAGGATGCAGCTGAGCAGAGGACTCAGGAGGATGCAGCTGGGCAGGGGACTGATATTGGGATCGCACTGCACAGGTCCAAGAGAAACGTGCGACCACCAGTTCGATACGGCTTTGAGGATTTGATGTCATTTGCTCTGGTGACATTGAATGGAGAATGTTCCTGGGCTATCTGCATGAAATCAAGGGGTATCGGTTGTGAGATCCCTTGGAGAAGAAGGTTTTCATCAGCAGGGATGTGACCTTCGATGAGAGCTCGATCCTTCGGAGCAGAGATGGTACAGATGTACAATATGGACTACAGGAGGTGGAACACGGTAATACTAGTCAGATGACCTCCTACACAGTTGTGCCATTTGCTAGTGGACCAGGAAGATTTGAGATTCGGGTGGAGAGGACTGATAGAGGGGTCAAAAGCTAGGAAGTTCAACAGGATGCAGCTGAGCAGAGGACTCAGGAGGATGCAGCTGGGCAGGGGACTGATACTGGGATCGCACTGCACAGGTCCAAGAGAAACGTGCGACCACCAGTTCGATACGGCTTTGAGGATTTGATGTCATTTGCTCTGGTGACATTGAATGGAGACCCTTACACCTATGAGGAGGCTGTGGAGAGCTAGGACAGCCAGGACAGAGATAGATGGGTTCAGGCTATGACAGAGGAGATGCAGTCTCTCTACAGGACTGGGACGTGGCAGGTGGTCTAGCTGCCACAAGAAAAGTAACCCATTGATTGCAAATGGATTTATCAGTGCAAGAAAGGATCTTCAGAGCAAGGAGGTATCAGGTACGAGGCAGGACTAGTGGCTTGAGGATACTTTTGGAAGGAAGGCTTCGACTACAGAGAGCTGGTGGAAGAAGGTGGAGTGAAGCTGATGAAGGTACATATTAAGGAGAACCCAGCAATGCATTGACCATGGTTCTTTCATGGGACAGCTTTCGTAGGGATTGCAGCTGATGGACATGGTGGACCTACTGAGGCCTTAAAAGCACCAAGGTGAAGATTATTGGGCCGGTGCTATCAAGGCCCAGGAGGGCTAACTTGTATTAGGCTGGGTTTAAGTCCAAGGGCTGAGATTAAATCAAGTCACGGGTGTACACGGGAATCTCATTGGGTTAGTCCATGAGAGTTATTAGTTTAATCTCATTGGGTTAGTCCATGAGAGTTATTAGTTTAATCTCATTGGGTTAGTCCATGAGAGTTTTTATTGAGTTCACCTTGTTGATATATTTAAACTCTAGTCGCTAGGGTTTGAAGGTACAGAGAATAAATTCTTTTCTCTCAAGATAATTTTCTTGTTGATATATTTAAACTCTAGTCGCTAGGGTTTGAAGGTACAGAGAATAAATTCTTTTCTCTCAAGATAATTTTCTTATCTCCCTATCTTCTTCGATCTCGTGTGTGGACGTGGTCCACGTACTCATGCAGTGAAAGGAGAAATCTCGTGTGTGGACGTGGTCCACATACTCATGCAGTGAAAGGAGAAGACCATGTACTCATGTACGTGAAGGGAGAAGACCGGTACCATGAGAAAGAAGCAGCCGTTTCTTTGGAAATTAATTCCGGAAGAAGCTGTTTCTTTGATAATTAATTCCCACCGTTTCTTTGGGAATTAAATCCCACGCCTCAAAGGGGAGGAATTAATTGACCGCCTTAAAGGGGGAGGAATTAATTGCTTTGGGAATTAAATCCCACCGATCCCAGCAAAAGCAGACCACCTCAAAGGGGAGGAATTAATTGACTCACCAAGATGGAAGGTGTGAGGAATTTAATTCCAACAAAAAAGAAAATTAAGAATAGAAAAATATTTATTTATTAAAATAAATCTTTAGGAACAAAGGGGCTGTGGAGTTTTAAACCAAGATCAAGAAGTTCAAGAGTCAAGGCTTTACCAAAAACTACACACCTAATTGTTGACAGAGGGTGAAAGTCCAGGGTACTTTTCCAGTGAGGTTGATCCAACTTCTGTTCATCAGAGACTAAACCCAACAGGATGTTGTTGGGCATTCTCTTCTGTAACAGCCATAGAAGCGATTACTCAAATCAACACTGTCAAATTGATCTTCTTGTTTGAGCAACAACTCGTGGACTGTAATGTTGACGAAAACAACGAAAAACAACAAGGATACAGGAGGGGATTCATGACTCAGGCCTTCCAATACGTCATTGATACAAAGGCATAACAACCGAAGAAAACTACCCTTACTTGGCAACTGATCAGAACACTTGCGACACCAATAGGGCATCATCATCCGCGGCTACTATTAACAGCTACGAGGAAGTGCCAGCGAATAACAAGTCATCGCTCTTACAGGTAGTCGTGAACCAACTAGTTTCAGTTGGCATTGATGGTTCTAGGCATGACTTTCAATACTACACAAGTGGCATCTTCATAGGTCCGTGTGGAACTACTATGAATCATGCTGTGACTGCTATTGGTTACGAAACACCGACGATGGTACCAAATATTGGTTGATAAAGAATTTGTTGATGCCAAATCATCGTCCTCGAACGTCGGAAAACGGAGGTCCTCCTCCTCGGTGAACTCCTGCAATAAAGTGCCCGGAGACCGGTTGCATAGGTAGGGACCCTCCGATGCTCAAGTAAGCAACTCGAAAATAGACAAGAGTAAGCTAACAGAAAGAGCTAGAGAACTTGAGTTCAGATTCCTTCCTCGTTGTGAGTGTGGGCTTTTATACCTGTTCGAGAGTCCCTTTTTCCGCTTCTAGAAGGTAACTGATTTCGAGATGCCCTTGTTCAGTAGCGGACAAAGGGCCAGGCTGACAGCGACAGGTCGCAACCGACACTGAGCATGTCAGAGGTATCTTGCCCTGACGGCCACCTGTGGAGTGCGGCACTACAAGCGGCTGGTGGGCAGTCATGTCAGGCGTGCGCCGTTACAGGTCGCGGCCACGCGCTGTTGCAGAAGGTATGGGCCACGTGGCCGCCACAGATGGTTGGTGGGCCACGTGGGGGTGTCAAGTGGCTGGACTAAGGGGCTCAGAGCTAGGGTGTCCCCCCAGTCCTGAGGCGGGGCCGAGGGGGCTCCAGGTATGAGGCTGAGGCCGAGGGGACGCCGGGTCCGAGGCCGAGGGATGCCAGGTTCGAGGCCGAGGGGGGCTCGGTCGAAGGTGCCTCGGGGGCCAAGGCGGGGGCTCCGTCAGCTACCCTTCCCATCAATTCTAACGACATTGGATCAGCCACATCAGATTCCCCCTCTCCCTCGAGATGAAGTGGGCCCACCTCTGCAAGGCGAAAGGGGTGTTACCTTCCAAGTGGCTAATCCTTGCATGCCGCCAATCGCCAAAGAGTACGTGTCTATGGGCGTATCGATGCCTTAGCATTGGCGATTCGAGGGTTGCAGCTGTATCGCCCCATGCCGTCCGTCTAATCCGTGGAGATCAGCCTTGGAGCAGGAGTGTCCTCTCGGGGCTTACGAAGAACCACCGCCATCATGAGGCTGATGTCAGCGTTGCCTTGCTATTGGCCAGAGGCGAAGCGTCCCATGCGCTGGGCGCCTGCCGAGGCGACTCATCCTATAGTGGGAGTCCGCGTGGCTGGGTAGGTGAGGCGGGACGATTCAAAACTGATAAGTTGGGTGAAAGGCTGGATTTCGTCACTTTGCCTGAGATCGTCTTCTACCTCCAGCTCTCGACCTCTGTCTTTCTCCTAAGACCTTGCCTCTGCTGCTCTGCTCCAGGTCAGCTTCTCAATCATCCCCTTCCTCCTAGCCTTCCCACTAGGTCCCTCCATGTCTTCTTCTCTATCCTGGTCCTCGTCCGCCTCTCCTGAGGACCACATCTCCTCCTCGAGGCTTCGTGCCTCTCCGTCTCCCGCACCCTCGTGGTCCTCCTCCGACCCAGAGGATCACATTCCTATCATCCAATAGTGAGCCACCGACAGGGCTCCGGTGAGGAGTCGCCCGATGGCCTCCAGCACCTCATTAAGGGTGGAGACGAAATCTCCGATAGGGACCGCCTCCATGGAAACGGACCAGGATTTGGCTAACATCAGAGCCCGTTACCAAATCCCTAGGAAGTAGGGCTTTTCATTTCGATTCCCGACGACAGGGTAGTGTCCTCCTGACTTGGTAGGATAGCCGTATACGAAATTTCCCTTAAGTTAGGCCTCCGCTTGCCCTTTCACCCTTTCTTTGTTAACCTCCTTGAGTATTATTCCTTGACCCCCGCCCAGCTTGCCCCGAACTCCCTTTGGACCATTTACGCCTTCATTGTCCTTTGCCACTTCCACTGCATCGCACCCAGACTCTCCCTATTCCGCTGTTTCTACACCCTCCGACAACAGGCAGGTTGGTGGCTATTTCGGCCTCGGCCTGGCCAAGTCCTCAAATTGTATCTCCCCTCCTCCGTTAAGGGGCTGGAAGTCCTGATTCTTCTTTGCCGACCTCGATGGGGTTAAGCCTAGGTGGGGGGACCCAGACCTCAGACCAAACATGAACTCAACAGTCTACCCAGGGGATAAGGAAGCGGTGGGGCAGCTGTTGACAGCCGAGATCCCCAAGTGTAATAAGCTCCTATCGGAGGATAATCTCCAACTCGCGGGGGTCTCCACCCAGAGCGGTGAGTAGCGGCCGACCCAACACTTAGATAGTTTTCTTCCTCTGTTCTCTCTCTTTTTTTTTTTACTAACTCCGACAGATGATGTGAAGTGATGAAGGTACCCACCCATACCCTTAGGAAGGCGGCCGCTAAGAGCTTTGAAGTCCCTATAGGGCATCGAGGGCCCGAGTACAAGGTTGCGAACTCGGGCTCCCAGCCAGCCTGTGGCATCACCCTCTCTGTCCCCGGAGTGCAGAGAGTCAGCAGCCACTCCCGCAGTAGATTTAATGGCTGACACACCCCCGAAGGAGCGAGGATCAAGGGGGTGGCAGCAGAGGAGTCACCCATCCCAGCCGAACCGGCCTAGGACGAGGCTGAGCCGAGCTCGAGCGAGATTGCACCCGCAGCGGCGGTGGAGCCCACGGGAGATGCGCCGGCTACATCCAAGCCAGCCAGAATGGATGAAGGAGGCGAGGGCAAGGCGATACCCTCCAGGCCCTCGGTCATGAACCACAGGCCCTTACTCGGGTAAGTAGTCTTCATGACCCCAGCATTAAATACTTAGCTGATCTCGGCACTAAAGAATGTACTCTTGATGTATTTGGTGAACTCCCTAGTAGCCATGAGAGAGGTAATAAACCAGGGAAAGGTCATCATCAGCAAGGCCCGGCGGGATGCCGAGGATGCCCAGGCCCGAGCTGAGAGGGCTGAGGGGGCCCTGGAGGCAGCGAGAACCAACTGGGCCGCCGAACTCGAGGAGGCCGTCAGGCGGGCAGAGGTCAAGGCCGATCGCGCCCGGGCAACCCTGAACCAACTCAGGGTGGCAGAGGGCGCCGTCAACGACAGGGACCGCCAAATTGCCGAGCTCAGCTTCGCCATTCAGGCGGCTGAGGCGAGGGTGGAGCATGCCGAGGAGGAGGCGAGGAGGGCCACCTCTCTAGCGGTGGAGGAGACCAAGGCCCGCGAGGCTGAAGCAGCTGCCGAGGTGCGGGTCACGAGAGCCATAGAGGAGTTTCGGCAATCCGTGCGCTTCTCGGAGGAGATGGCCGAAGCTTCCACGGACGCATACCTCCAAGGATTCCCGGAATGCAAAGAGAAGGTGGCTCGGGTTCTCAACTTCCCCCGCGCCCTGGAGATCGAACCGAACCCAGTGTCCGAGGTGGCCTCATCCGATGATAAGCCCGCTGCCGCCGACCCTTAGACTTTTGTACTTGTTTTCCTTTAGTTTTTGTACTAAGTCCGGCTCAGTCAGCATTTTGTAAGCACTTTTATTAATGAAAATCTCTTTTTGATATCCAAAACTTTATTTTTTTTTGTTATAAATAATATTATTATAAGGGTCCACATATTCAGATATCATAAGATTTAGCCATACATGTAGATACGTTATCCCAACATAGTTTTCATGGCATTAGAGTTGGTCCTTAGCATGGTTTAAGTAATAATTTTTTAGTAGTTATTCTAATGGTTTTAGAGAAGCATGTTTATGATATCCATATTAATGTTAGGCTAGTTAATCAATGAGATCATTATTGATAGAAATAACAACCATTTTTATAGCATCTTATATTGTTTCCCTCAATAAAATAGTATTTTTACCATGCAAATTTTACAAGTTTCTTACAATATTTGTATCACATTGAGAATAAAATTATTAAGTGAATGATGATTTCAAAAATAAAGCCATTATTTATTGCCCTTATAGGGATCAATTTGCTAACCGTTAGTATTTTAATTGCACTTCAAATATATGCTGTCATCTCATAATATGAATAATCAGCTAAGGGCCTGTTTGATACAACATTTATTTTCAGGTTTTGTTTTAAAGAATATTGGAAGAAAAAATTCTACTCGACTGAACAACATGTATGACACTAAAGACCCTTATTTTCTGAAATTGCGACATTGAAAATACTTATATTTCTGAAATTGCATGCAAAATAACATTTAGAGTTTTAGGAAGCAAAGATTTGCTACTTTCTAAAAAAGAATGAGAATAAAAATAAGGAATGGTAGAAGTGTTATGCAAATACCATCTTCAGCATCAATCTTTACATGGTGTTTCACTAATTTACAGGAAAAACAGATGCATGCATGGAAACATTAATGAGCAGAAGAGGATAAAGGAAGAAATGTAAAAAATCAACTGATTTATAATTTGTCTGTCTGAGAAGATGACCAATTTAAGTATATTTTTTTCTTTTAACCAGCAGATCCACTTTGAAAAAAAGAACATAACTTAGGTCTACTTTTTTTCAATCACCATCAGATATAAAGTGGAGGCTGAGCTAGCTTAAAATAAAAAACAAGAGAAAGAGATAGGTAGAATTGTAGCAATCGTACTTAAAGCGCTGGACCTAAGTTCTGTCCTCAAGGAAAAGCCTCTTTTAGTTTTAAGTAGCAACTTTATAAAGTAGTTGGGTTTGATTCTATCAAAAGCATTGCTGAAATCAGGTTTGTTAATGATCTATGTTTCAGTCCAAAGATTGGCTTGAGAAGTTATCTCACGTTAATAGCAGGATAGAAGGCCATGGAGGTAGCACAAAAAGGAGTGCCTCCTCATTCTGCCGATCAACATGTACATATTATCAAAACAAAGTTTTACTTTTATTTATTGTGGTAGATTCATCAAAATCAAATGTTTGTATGTCTGTAATATGTGCATGTAATATGGCTGTGATTGGATACGCATACACGCTCCTGAAAATTCCATTTGCAGTTCTGAGCATAAGCAAGGGAAATAATTCCAGTCTTGTTTCACAGCTCGTCATCTTCATTGATTTGGTATAACCTCCCTCCATTTAATCTTTATGTTTTCCATAAATTTTCTTACAGATTTGCATTAATTATTTATAATTCCACCATGAAGGTAGAAGCTTTTATCTACGATGGCTGTGGGAAAATTTAAGACCTTTGAGATTGGATTTTGACAAGCCCTGCTCAACATGAATTAATATTAACGATGCATTTGATATAGTGAGTAGTATGGAGTTAATCTTTTCAAGGGATAACTTTTTTCCATGTACTCTCAAATTATTGACCTAAAGGGTTAGATTAGCAAAAGTTTAGAAGATGAAGTAAATTTGAACTAACAAAATATTAAATAATTTTACTATCGGCTCTTACCTCATCCCTTTATATCAATGACATTAACAAGGTATTATGTCATTTTTACTTCTTTTGCATTAATCTTATTTTAAACACAATTAAACAGTTACATATGAAATATTTTACCTTCCATTCATACAACCCAATATAATTAAAGGAAATCTTTTATACCATTAAAATTTTCATTAGAGAATATTACTCTTGTTACTCCTTTATTTTTTTTATTTTTTACTCTATACCAAGTAACAACATAGATTCAATCATCCTAGATATTTAGGAACTTACCATCAAGAATTTCAATTTAAAATCTTTGGTTGCTAAGCAAAAGTCAAGCCCTAGTTCATATTATCAGTTGCGTTCGAATTCATATTCCCCCCCCCCCCCCCCCCCCTCAAATGGAATATAAACTCAATGGTTAATTTGCAAAATGGTTTACATATATATATATATATATATATATAACATTAAGTAATCCGAGATTTGAACAATAATGATATTTTTCTTTACTACAGTCCATGTTTTTTCATTGTGTTATTATGTTAATAACAAATAATTCAAATTCATTCGGATGATCAATAACGTTTTAAATATAGTTTCGTTTTAGTGTAACAATAGAAATCGAAGGTGACTGGAAGATGGGCCGCGCTGGCTAAAATCAGGCACTGAACAAGCCTTAGTCATCGCACCTTGATTTTAAGGGCCTTAAAGCCTAAATTCCAAAAGCTAGGCCCAGGGCTTCGTTTTAACCAAACTGGTTTTGGACGTAGGTACACAATAACCAATTTATTATATGTTTATTTTCATAGTACTGCGAGGTTAGGCGAATGGTTCCATTAAAATTGGTGACTGATGAATCTACTGCATGGATGATGAGCAGGTGTTTACTTCACTGTTTGCGACGGGAGTGGGAGCTGGATTCGGGATTACAGTGGAACTTAATTAAGAGCCCTTTCGATAAATCAGCCAGAGAGTTTAATTTGGTGTGCAAGATGATCCAGAAATAAAAGACATCCTTTCAATACATGCTATCGCAAAGAAATAATGATGTTGAAATGAGGGTGCAAGTTTCCTGATCTAATCCAAAATAAATCTCAGTAAACTCCTTGGCTGGATTAATTTCTCAATCTACAGTGATTTTTTTTTTTGGCAATAAAATTACCTTTCTTATGAGGTATTCTTCTTACTTAACTGCCATTGCTTTATGCCCAATCACCAGAATTATTGTTTCCTTTCCCTTTTTTTTATTAAAGAAAAAGAAAAGATCGACGCAATTATGTTATAATATATGTGTGGCTTCCATAACGCTAGGGGATAAATGCATGAACGTATCTAACATAAGCTCAACCTAACCCAACAATGAATCCACCTACCGAAGCTCAAATATATTTTAAGGTAATAATTTTATTTCCAAAATATAATTTGTGTCAGGATGTATTCATAAATAATGGGGACAAAGTTTGTCTTGAAACTTATCACAAAGGCAGTGCTCTTCTCTTTTCTTCTTGTCTTTTTATTTAACAAGTTGGGCTGTTGGTGAGTTCATGGCAAGCCAGGCAGCATAGCTGCGTAGAGCTCCTTAAAATAGATCACGCTACTTGATGTTCCACCCATGGTTATTAAACCAAATCGGTCCAACCGGTAACTCAAACCACTTATTGAATTAGTTCTTTAATTGGAATAGTTGTATAGTTTATGCAATCAAAATCAGATGATGAATTGATGGATTTTTTTTTTATTGATTCAATGTAGTGGGGAGCAGTAGAACTGTACTAATTTTTTTATTGCCAATAAATTACTTTTTAACTTATATAATTTAAATACTAATATTATTTTTTAAAAATCTTTTTATCTTTTAGGTCTAAACCTTTCTTTCCCTCTTCTTTAATCAATCTAACTATCTCTCTCACACATCTCTTTCTCTAATTAATATAAATATTTGAAGTACTTTTTTAAAAATTTAAGATTAATTTTAAGCATAAATATAAATATTATATGCTATTATAGTTTAAATATAAATTAATTAAATTTTATAAAAAATATTTTATTATTATAAATATTTTTTATTTTATTATTCATGTAGTTCAATCATTGATTTAATAGTTATGCCACTAAACCATCGGTAAAAAGGAAACGAGACCGATCATTTTATAAGGGCTGTTATGAATGAAAGGGAGCTGCTCATAGATGGATGAGGAGCTAAGATGTATACCGCATCCTGTAGTGCACCGCAAAGTATCTCACAATATTTTATAAATTGAGGAAGACACAAACATTATAGCCAAAATACACCAATCATGGACCATTATAGTGGGTCACTTTATCTTGAATAAATTCACCAAAATAAACTCATATCCAAAATCATGGCTACCATTTAAAAGATATGAAAAAAACAAATCATATAGGCTATTTAGACCTTATTAAAAAATCCATATGCTATCTTACAACCGTCTTAAGTTTAACAAACTTAATAAGAACATATTTTCTAATAGAATACAAATTTTAGCCTTTATAGGATACTACAAATATCTTTTCTATACAAACACATGTAATCCTGACCTTAAAATCATGGCACTATCCATACGCAATAGCAAAAGCCCAAAAGGAAACAAACAAAATAGGAAAAAATGTACAATCCTTTTAGCAGATGAAAGACCATAGGAGCAAAGGAGGTTTAGTTTCAATCTTCTACGTCGTTGACTCTGAAAATTATTTTCAATTGACATGAGGGGCAGGATAACAGTCACTTTCTTTTTAATAAAAAAAGAGTTTTGATAAATATCTTTGATGGATAAGATCAATCATTTTATACATTTTCTAGAGTTAACTTGCCAAAGATATGATTTTTCAATCACAGCCAAGTTAGACCAGGAATGTGAAGCATCTTAATTAATATTTCTAATTCCAAATTGCAACCAAGTTAGACCTGGAATGCGAAGCATTTTAATCAATATTTTCTGTTCCAAATGTCCCACAACTCAGATAAAGCTAGAGATGAGAATCAGATGTTTCGGCATCTTGCCTTATGACCGATGCAATGTTTTTCAGGGCTATGGGACTTTAGAAGAATGAGTCAAGGATGATTTATTGCGGTAGTTTTAGTTTATTTTCTTTCTTTGCCTTCTTTTTCGTGCAAATCTACTAATTATAAAATTCTTTTAGTCACTTTTATCTTATTGTTTAAAACCTTTAAACAATATATACTCCGATGGTACTCTTCAATCTGAAGTCAGCAAGCAGCTACTATCAAGAAAAGTTGTATGAATTACTCTTCAATATAAAAAGGTAATGTTCAAAATAAATTATCGATGCGATGCTCCGCAGACGCGTCAATGCTTTTCATGTTATGCATTCAAAATTTTATTTAAAGAATAAAAAAGAGAGCACAGAGTGACTAAAATTAATTCTTCGTGATTGATGCGAGAATGTCATAGTCTTGCTCCTATCATAAATTATTTTTAAAATTTTATATACTTTTAATTTTAATAATAATAATAATAATAATATATTAATATTAATTTTTAATTTTTAAAAATTAATTTATTATTTTTAAAAATAAAAAATTATTATAGAAAACTAATCCTTATCACTTTAAGCAGCTCCAAAGTATGACTTAGCTATCATGACTAAGCTGACATGACTCGTCTGTCATTGAACAACCACAAGTGCCTTAGAAAAATAGTCCGTATGTTCCAAATTCAAGAAGAAACGAGCGAAGATGGAAAAAAAATGTGCGATCCCTTCAACAAATGAAAGGCTAGAGGAGCAAGAGAGAGTTACTTCTAATCTTCCACATGGTTGACTTTAAAAAATTTTCCACGCCAACGACATGCTTCTCGGGACCAAGAACTTGTGATCAATAATTGGTGCAAGGTTTGATGGATGAGACCAATTCATCTTATACTTTTCAAAATCTTGCAATGCACTGGCGCTATCTTGTAAGCTATGGCTATTATAAGCGCAGCCAAGTTAGACCAAAAAATGCTAAGGATATTGTGGAATATTTTCCGTTCTAAAAGTCTCATATATCCTTAATTTTAAAAATAAAATATTAACAAAAATATTAATTTTAATTTTTAAAATTTTTATTTTTTAAAATAAAAATTATCATAAAAAATTTAATCCTTTATCAGTTCAAACAGTTTAAAAGTGTGACTTGATTATCATTGATAAACTGATATGACTTGTTTGTCATTGAATAACCGCAACAAAGTGGCTTTAGAAAATTAGTCCGTATGTTACAAAGTCAAAAGAAACCAGGCAAGATGGGAACGAATGTGCGATCCTTTCAACAAAGGAAAGGTGGGCTAAAAAGGTTCACATGTTAGAAATTTATTAATAATTATACAAAAATTATATAAAATAATAGATAGACATGATCAATATATTACCTTCAGTCATTGTTTATGATTTACCTTTCGAGGATCTGAATCAGGATCTTGATTGAGTTGAGTGCTTCCAATCAACGAGCAATCACGATCTTGATTCAGAATCTTGATTGAGTTGAGTTCTTTCAATCAAATCATGATTCAGGATCTTGATTGAGTTAAGTGCTTGAGTTGAGTGCTTTCAATCAACTTCAATTAATGAAACGATGGTATGGTGTCCTTAGATGCTTTCAATCAATTTCAATTAACGAAACGATGGTATGATCCCTCAGGATTTGCTCTTGATCAGGGACCTAATCTTTCTGGCTTCTTTATGTTATCACGTGAAAACAATGGATCTCTATTTATAGAGATTTTCTTAACTCCCTTTCACCGTCTACTTCCATCAAAGTAGGCATTTTAAATTTTAAAAAGAGATATGGTTATCACTTAATTAATTAGTGGATGGATATCGTTGAGAATTATCTTCAAAAGATTGAGATATATCGCAAGTGATTATCAAATAAAATAATAAAATAAAGACATCCTTTCAATACATGCTAATCGCAAAGAAATAATGATGTTGAAATGAGGGTGCAAGTTTCCTGATCTAATCCAAAATAAATCTCAGTGACTTCTTGGCTGGATTGATTTCTTAATCTACAGTGATGTCTTTTTTTTTAAAAAAAAATTGCAATAAAATTACCTTTCTTTTGAGGTATTCTTCTTGCTTAACTACCATTGCTTTATTCCTAATTGTTGAGGTAAAGGTTTTACATGGCAAATTTATAGGTTGAAGGTAGGTGTCAATTGGTTCGGTTGGTTAATTGCGAGAATTATTGTTTTCTTTCCTTATTTTATTAAAAAAAAAAAGAAAAGATCAACGCAATTATGTTATAATATACGTCTGGCTAACACTAGTGTATAAATGCATGAACGTATCTAACATAAGCTCAACCTAACCCAAGAATGAATCCACCTACCGAAGCTCAAATATATTCTAAGGTAACAATTTTATTTCCAAAAGATATGTTGTGTCAGGACGTATTCATAAAGAATGGAGACAAGCTTTGTCTTAAAACTTATCACAAAGGTAGTTCATGGCAAGTCAGGCAGCGTAGCTCTGTATAGCTTAAAATAGATCATGATGCTTTGGAAACACACACTACTTAATGTTCTACCCATGGTTATTAAACCCAAATCGAATTAAGCGGTCCAACCGGTAACTCAAACCACTTATTGAATTAGTTCTTTAACTGAAATAGTTGTATAGTTTATGCAAACAAAATCAAGTGATGAATTGATTGATTTTTTTTATTGATTCAATGATGTAGTGGGAACCAGTAAAACTCTAATTTTTTTTTATTTCCATTTAAATTACTTTCTAACTTATATAGTTTAAATACTAATATTATTTTTTAAAGATCTTTTATTTTTTAGGTCTGAAACTTTCTTTTCCTCTTCTTTAATCAATCTAACTATCTCCCTCTCACACATCTCTTTCTCTAATTAATATAAAAAATTTTAACTATTTTTTTTTAAAAAAAGATTAATTTCAAGTAAAAATAAATATTATATTCTATTATATTTTAAATAATATAACATTAAATATTTAATTTTTTAAAATGATAAATCAATTAAATTTTATATTTTTTATTATTATAAATATTTTTATTTTAATTATTTATACAGTTTAATCACTGATTTAATAGTTACATCACTGAACCATTGATAAAAAGAAAAAAAAAGGCCGTCCATCCTTGATATTGGCCGCCCCACCAACCACCCTTCCCTTCAAAAAATATAAAAAAAAAAAGAAAAAGATGGGAAGCTTGGCCATCCTTGATATCGGCCAACCAGTAGTCAAAGCCATAGTTTGTAGATGGATGAGGAGCTGGAATATATACCGCACCCTATAATGCACCGCAGATGATCCCATCGCCATTTTATAAATTGAGGAAGGACACTACAAACATGCGCAAGTTTTGATGCAAATCTCATATTCTTTATATATATATATATATATATATATATATATATATATATATATATATATATATATATATATATATATATATATATATATATATATATCATGGACCATTACAGAGAGTCCTTTGTCTAAAGACTTGCTTATGACATCATCCATATGCAATTGGAAGCATCGTAGCAAAGCCCAAAAAGAAAAATAGAAAAAAATGTGTAATCCTTTTAG